>JAFEMH010004060.1:0-229023 GCA_022495995.1 Adenophora triphylla var. japonica | reverse complement strand
CGGGATCCCTCCCTCAGTTCGGAACCGATCAATCCGGACCCTCACAGCCAACAGCCACAGTTCGGAATGCCGCCACAACTTGGTTACGGGCGCGCGCAGCAGCCCTCCTCGAATGCGGTACTAGATTCGGTTTGCTCCTCACACACAAATCTCATTCCTCACTCGAGACTTCTATGCGGGTTACTAAGCCTCCATCCCGGTGTCATCCGAATCACAGGGACCGGCAGTACCCCCCCGGGTTACACACCTTACGCCACAAGCGACCATGCAATTCAACAATCCGGGACGGCGGCATCCGCACTCAAGCCTGCTTACGGGCCCTAGCTCACCGGAAATCACGAAGTTATCCCGGCTACATCGGGGCTGCCCCCACCTACTTTGCCGGATTGAAAATCAACGGCAAGCCGTTAGCAGTTCTACCCTTTTGCTCGAGCTCCCTTTCATGCTCCCAAGGGGTAACTCGGCCCGGGACGGAGGTTTTCACCTACGTCCCGGATCGGCCGATTCCCTCCACCGGTCTGCCTCCAAAGTGGTAGCTCCTGCCTCTCTAGCTTCGGCCACTCAAGCTTGAATGCCACGGTTCCAGCCCTGAAGACCCTCATCTCGGCACATGGTTCATTTGGAACAACACAAGGGAAATGGAAAAGCGCTAGACGTCAGCCGAGGCCCGGCCATTGCGAGAAGTGCGCCTTTCCGGCCTCGGAGGGCCGGACTCCATTGTTCCTCTGCCCCCACAAATTCGTGATGCCTAATCTGGATCTCTTTGATGGGACCGCATGTCAGAAAACCCATTTGGACACGTTATACTCCTTGGCGTATGAAAGCCAAAAGGATGTACCCAATCAGCGGATTGGGCGACTATTTCTGATCTATCCTTGAAGTCCGAGTGCCTTAAAGTGGGTTCTTCTTAGTTTGAAGGCCACCGAAGCCAGAGGCTACATGGGACCAGATTACCAATGCCTTCACGAGGAAAAATATAAGGCTTGACTTGGAATGGGAAACAAATAGGGTTGACCTACAAACAACGGATGCAGGCGTCTTTGATGAGAATGTTGGGGACTCTTACAAGCGGTGGAATCGAAACTCGGTGAAATGGCCGTCCCTCCTTCCGAAGAGGAACAAGCTGGACATCTTCCGGTCATGCTTGAAACCACATCGAGAGCCTCCCTCGGTCACTTCCCATACTCGGACTTACGGGCCATGGTTAACTCTGCGGCTAAGTTTGAAAAGGCTCTACAATCGGCAACCAGCCGCTTTGCACGCCTACGGATATCGAGCTCCTCTGCAAACACCGCCCCTGCTCTGCTAAAGGCAAAGAGATGATTAACTATGCGGGACGGGAATGTAATAACACGACTCCTTTTGCTCCCGGGAAACCGGCCGAGCCCGGACCGCGGGTCATAAATCTCGAAAACTTTGGAATGCCCCTGAATGACATCTTTAGGGGCTGGTGAAAGAAGGCTTCTGCGGCCTTTGGAGAATTTCCAACCCGAAATCCGAATGCTCCGTGGATACTACAAAGTATTGTGCTTTTCATCAAGCTCACGGACATCGGCGGCAGTACGCTTTACTACGAAAAAGGCAATCCAGGGGCTAATAGAGCAAGGAAAGTTGGAAGGCCGCGAAGGGCCTAACACGATCAAAAATCCTCCGCCAAGGAACCATAATCGAGGTGAATATGATTGAATGCGGAGAATCTTCGCATGACCGTAGAAGATCTTGATGAAGGTCCCCAAATACCCGTGGCTGACCTCGTCGAGGATCTGGAATTCGGATTCCCTCGGCCTTGAGGATATTGAGCGAATCAACCCATCTTGGTCTCGTATCGGAGACTCCTTGCAAGAATACGAGGCCCGCTATTTCTCGGATGAAGGGAAGGCCGATACCGAAGAAGCTGGGGCTGTTCCGTTCAAAATATGAGAGGACCATTTACACAAGATGGTTAGAACAATCGAGAAGAATCGAACAAGAAAGCTTCCGGCGGGCGCTGTCTTGGGGCTTATCGGCAAAGAGGCCGAAGAGCGTGCGGAGCTAATACACTTACATGCAAATTGGCTTTGGGAGAGCCCGAATATGATCCAGAGAACGGTGAAGAATCGGAAGAGGAGGATTCCTTCTATATCCTACACAGTGTCAAATACGTGCCACCCCCTCTCACTCTTCCCCCGCAATTACGGGAGGAGAAGCTGAGTCACAATTACCACTTAGGAATGGGAACATATGACAATTTTTGCGGTTGCCACGCACCCATATTCCCCCAACGGGTTTGATCGACGTTCCCTCTCGGCCCGAAATCCCGGTAGTATGGGAAGAAGATTAGATGACGGCGATGATGATGATGATGACGAGTGAAGAGTCAGCCGAGGCCCCGATCCGGAAATAATGCAGGAACAATCATGCCGAGAAATGAGCCCATGGAAGCCGAGGCACAATGGTTGGTTGTCGGCAAGCAACGACGAAGGACCGCCAGGAAATGCGGATCGATACCAACGGCAGACGGCCCTACGAGGTGTCACTTGTAAGATGCATTTGTGGCCAATGCCCGGATACTCGAGAGGATGAGGGGCAATGGCAAAGCGCCCGGATCCGTACATATCCGAAATCTTAGAACACAGCGTTCCTTATAAGAACTTTGTGCGAGTGAATGGAAAGGGTTTTATTGAAGCCCAGTCGAAAATGGAGGGTTTCGGCCACCGGAAGATGAAGAATTCGTAAACGTTATCGGATCTTTTTCTTCTTTCCCAGAAACGGATGGCATAACAACCGTAAGGGTCGCGGCCGGGCCGCTCGAGCGCGGCGAGTGCACTGCAATCACTGAAAAGGGTTATCGATACGAACGTCTCCCGGTGGCCTTCATACCTATGAATCCACATGACGCCTTCCTAATTGCTCCGGTGCCCGACAATGGACCCAGGGTGCTCACTTATTTGGACACGGATCTATCGGCTGCTACATCAAACGCTCCGAGAGAGGAACGTTGCCTATCCTTCACTTGTGGGCGCCACTACTTGCAAGATTGAAAGAAAAAAGGATATACGATGAAATGGAGGTGATAGCCATAACTCGTGGGTCATCCAAGGGATGAAATCGAAAAGCCGCCGAGTCAGGCAATAGCGACTCTTGTTGCATGATAACGAATGAGCAAGGCCGGCCATGAGAGTGAATCGGAGGACGCCCTAGCTATGTGGGCCATCCAAGGGCAACAACACAACCCCAAACCCAAAAGCTTTGTGACTTGGGAAGCGGTTATAAGGGCCGCCCGGGAAGGAGCCGATACGGCTCGGCCCCTCGCTGTCGGCTAGACTCCGTCGGGACCGGTGGCCAATAGCGAAAAGGGCTCCCCCATTGACCTAGCGGCATTGAAGAAATCCGGTCAAGAGACGGCGATGAGGAAGTTAATCCATTGACCCGCTGCGGCATATTTTCCAAGGAAATCCCAAGGCGAGATAAGAAGGCCACGAGATCAAGCACCGAAGAAGAACGCCGCCTATGCTAAGGCAGTGAAATTCCGGACCCCGAAAAGAGGACCCCGTGCTCACGGTTGAAGCAAACACGAGGCCAACATTTCCCTCTGGTCTCTACTCACTTCGTCTTATCCCCATGGTGAAGGCTGGAAGAAAGCTTTGGCTCGCACTCTCGTGCCTATTGATGCTACTCCCGATGATGTGGTACGGTGATTGGAAACATCCACTACGGGAACATAATCACTTTCACGGATCTTGACCTCCCTCAATTTGGGGCTGATCATAATGAGCCTCTCTTCATCAGTCCAGTTTGGATGAACGACGCCTCCCTCGGGTCTTTGGTTGATAATGGGTTAGGAATGAACATTCTTCCGGCAAAGATCATGAGCTTGCTTGATATCAAGACTATAGACTTGAAGCCTTCTTCTCTCATGATCAAAGCTTACGACTCAACATCCCGAGCAGTCCTCGGAGTTGCTACTTTAGACCTCTGGTTTGGACGAGAAATTGATACCTGTGGAATTCCGGGTTATCGACATCCCGATTACTTTCAATGCCTGGCTGAAGACCTTGGCTGCACCAAGTCAAAGGGGTCGCCTCAAGCCTCCACCCGGTGTGTGAAATTCGTCTCGAATGGGGATCTGACGACCATTTACGGAGATTTAGTCACTTTAGAGGGCACAGATACGGGCGGAATACCTATTCTGGAAATCAAACATGACGAGGAAGGTCACATGCTAACGGGCTTCACGGTCGAGCCTCCCAAGGCCCAAGTGTGCAACATAGATCTGACGGTCACTCGGGATAAAATCCCACCGGTCTTGAAAATGATGAGAAAAATGAGCTATCTACCTGGCCTCGATGCAGGAAGCACCAACAAGGAACTCACAAACTCATCGAAGTGAAAGGACAGAATACTCGCCACGGCCTGGGATATGAGGCCTCCCCAGTGGACACTGCAAAGGGAAAAAGATTTGAAGCTGCCACAGGAAAGGTCCCGGTCGACAACCCTAAATCTCTCCCCTTCAGTCCTAATTTGGCTGACTACTTTGTAAAGGGTCCCACACAACCAGGAAACATCACAGAGCCCACTCCTACGGCAGGATGGCTAAAGCTACAGGATAGCCTCAACAAGTTCGGAGGAACCAAGGCTAACCCGGTCCGTAGAATGTTCCTGGACCTACCCAAGATACCTGGGGCTACCACTGCCATGAAGAGTGAGTATACCTTCAGAGGCGTGCCTGACCTGGTGGAACAGTTCGAGAAGCTCACAACCACTATTCCTACTGCCCAGGAAGATCCAAAACCTGAATTCGAACTGACAGTGCCAAAAGCTAAGGCCACGGAATTTCCCTCAGATGATTGGGATGGTCTGGTTATGCAGCAATTGTTCGAAGAAGAAGTCCAGGTGCCAGACCTGATTGATCTCGGCTCGGTCCAAGAGATGATAGCAGCAATTGAGAAAGGAAAACAAAAACAGCACAGTTCCCGAGTCATGAGGCCACCAACAGTGATGCCGCTAAAGAATTGGGAAACTCTCTCAGGCCCGTCCGCGACCAAAGAGGAAATGATCACCAAGCTTGGATTGGTCCCCCGTCCTTTCGTGTCAACCTTTGTAAAGTCCTCCGAGTCTCTCATTGTTGAGTTCGAGTCTCTCGAGTCGTCCGATGGCCTCACGCCTGAAGACCACGAAATTGTAGCCAATGCTGTATTCCCTCTTATTCTCAATGAAATGACGAACCTTTCTGAGTATCCCTTAATTGCCACTTTAACTAATGATGAATTAACTAATAATCTAAAAACAGTTAATAACGATTCACTAGATGAAGAGGCAGACACATTAAATGAACAATATATTAAAGAAATCTTTAAGCAGGTTGTCCGGAAAGAGGAAAATCGAGCCCAAGCTGCCGAAGAGATTTTGACAAGTGTGAATCTGGGAACTGCGGAAGAGCCTAAAGAGACGCAGATCGGTAGTTTCTTCGAAGGGACTGAAAGGGACGCCCTAATTGAGCTGCTAAAAGAATTCGTGGATGTGTTCGCGTGGTCCTATAAAGATATGCCAGGCCTCGATCCTTCCATAGTTGAGCACCGAATACCGCTCGACCCAGAAGTCAAGCCAGTAAAGCAGAAGCTAAGAAGAATTAAGCCCGAATGGTCCCTACAAGTGAAAGAGGAGATAGAAAAGATGCTCAGGGCAGGGTTCATCAGGGTCATTGAATACCCAACATGGCTGTCCAACATAGTGACGGTGACCAAAGCCAACGGAAAAATCCGATGCTGCGTAGACTTCAGGGATCTGAACAAAGCCAGTCCAAAAGACGATTTCCCCCTGCCAAACATCGACATTTTGGTAGATTCCACGGCCAACCATGAAGTCAAATCCTTCGTCGACGGTTTTGCCGGCTACAACCAAATCAAAATGGCAGAAGAAGATCAAGCCAAAACAGCCTTCACAACCCCTTGGGGGACCTACTGCTACACGGTCATGCCATTCGGACTAAAGAATGCTGGGGCTACGTACCAAAGGGCAGCTACAGCTCTGTTCCATGACATGATCCACAAAGAAATTGAGGTCTATGTGGACGACATGATAATACATTCCAGAGGATCAGATGGCCAGCACTTTGTTGATTTGAGAAAATTCTTCGGCCGCCTCCGAGACCACAGCATGAGGCCGAATCCAGCCCGAGTGCACCTTCGGTGTAAGACGAGGTAAGGTGCTAGGATATATGGTGACAGACGGGGAATCGAAGTAGATCCCCGAGAAAATCAAGGCGATAGTTGAAATGAAGCCACCCGGACAACGACGAAGTGAAATCCTTCATGGGAAGACTGCAATACATAAGCCGCTTTGTGAATCAGCTGACCTCGATCTGCGAGCCGATCTTCAAGTTGATGAAGAAAAATGCCTACACAGAATGGACCCCAGAATGTCAGCTTGCCTTTGAACAGATCAAGGCATACCTTGTGAATCCTCCGATTCTCTGCCCACCACATCGGCAAAAGCCACTCTTGCTATATCTAACTGTCACGGATACGGCAATTGGGGCTATGCTAGCTCAAGAGAAGAAAGATTCCAAAGTCGAAAACGCCATCTATTTCGTAAGCAGAAAGCTCCAAGGAAGCGAACTCAATTACTCTGCTTGCGAGAAGACTTGCGCAGGTTTGGTCTGGGTAGTGGGAAAGTTGAAACACTACATGCAGTCTCACCCGATACATCTTGTTTCAAGGATAGACCCTATCAAATATCTGTTCGACAAGCCTTCCATCTCCATGAGATTGGCAAAATGGTCGTTCTTTTTGGCCGAATATGACATCGCTTATGTTTCAAGGAAATCCGTAAAAGGACGCATAATGGCAGAACATCTGGCCGATTTCCCAAGTGATGAGTCCCGAGGACCTGAACCTCAATTTCCCGATGATGGAATCTTCGCTCTAGAAGGAGAAAATCGCTGGCAACTCTTCTTCGACGGGGCGTCAAACAAAAGGGGGAACGGGATAGGCATGCTTCTGGTCGATCCTACTGACGAACACACCCCCATAGCAGTAAGGCTGAACTTCGAAGTCACCAACAACGCTGCTGAATATGAAGCTTGCATAGCCGGGTTGGAAGCCGCCCTTGAAAGAAATATCAAGGAATTGGAGGTGTATGGTGACTCTGCCCTCATCATCAATCAGGTCTCTAACAAATGGAAGACCGTGGATCCGGGTTTGCAGAAGTATCATGCTTACATGGAAGAACTAGTGGCTCAATTTAAAGAAGTCAGCTTTCATTACCTGCCAAGAGACCGAAACAGGTTCGCAGATGCTCTGGCTACACTAGCTTCTCTTGTCGAAATACCTGAAGGAAAGTCTGTTAAACCGTTCAGAGTCGGGAGAAGAGAAAACCCCGCCTATTGCTTCGAAATTGAAGCGGAAGCCGAACTGATCAATGATCCCTGGTACACTCAGATTTACCAGTACCTGAAGGATGGCGAGGCCTCTTTCAAAAATGAAGATGGGGAATATAAAGAAGGAATCAAAGCAAAAAGTCTCTCAGCCCTGAAGCGGCTCGCCTCCCATTATGTTCTTTTGGGAAATATGCTATACAAGAAGCGTTATCAAGGCCCCCTCCTGCGATGTATCGGCAAACAAGAGGCTACCGAACTCATGAAAGAAATACATGGTGGTACCTGCGGCCCTCACATGAATGCTCGAGCTCTGATGCAAATCATACTGAGAATGGGGTATTTTTGGATCTCCATGGAAGCCGACTGCATCCAGTTGTCAAAAGCTGCGACAAATGTCAGCGATACTCAAATCTTAATCACTTGCCTCCTCACGAGTTATACTGCATGACAACCCCTTGGCCTTTCGTCACTTGGGGAATTGATGTCATAGGCAAAATCACACCATCAGGCAGTAACGGCCACGAGTTCGTCCTGGTAGCCGTGGATTATTTCACCAAGTGGGTTGAAGCCAAGTCCTACAAAATCCTCAACTCAAAGAAAGTTGCCCTCTTCATCAAAGAAAACATCATGTGCAGATACGGGTTGCCAGCCGAAATCATCTCAGATAATGGATCCCACTTCGAAGGGGAATGTGAAAAACTGCTGGCGGAATTCCGAATAACCCGTCACAAGTCATCTCCTTACAGGCCCCAAACCAACGGAGCCGTCGAAGCAGCAAACAAGACTCTGGAAAATATCATCCGGAAAATGGCTGTCCAGGGCAGATTGGCCCGAGAAGTTACACCTGGCACTATGGGGCTACAGAACATCGGTCAGAACGCGGCTGGGGAAACACCTTTTGCCCTCAAATACGGAATGGAAGCCGTACTCCCAATTGAGCTAGAGATCCCTCGCTCCGTATCTTCTGGAAAGCCAGATCAACGAGGTCGAATGGCTCCAGAGTCGCCATGATGAATTGGCCCTACTAGACGAACGCCGACTGAAGGCCATGGAACACATCCGGGCCTACCAAGGAAGAATGGCCAGAGCCTTCGACAAGAAAGTAAAGCATCGGGAGATCCGAGAAGGTGATCTCGTTCTAAAAGAAAAACCCCCAGTCCGTATCAACCCTCTCGGCAAATGGGAGCCTGTATGGGTCGGGCCATATGTCGTCCAGAAGATCTTCTCCGGAGGAGCCATGCAACTTGCGGACCTCGACGGGAATCCCTTTGTACACCCAGTGAACGGTGACAAGCTGCGCAGATACTACGCATAAAAAAAAAAAAAAACACAAAAAAAAAGAAAAACAAACAACAAAAAAAAAACAAAAAAACACAAAAAAAAAGAGTGCTAAAAGAGTAATACCCAACTAGGTTAGAAACCCGAAAAGGGCGGCCTAGGTAAAAAACAGGGTTGCACCAAAAAAAAAAAACAACAAAAAAAAAACAAAAAAGAAAACAAAAAAAGAGAGTTCACCGGGTTGAACTACGAAGACCTGAGCTCCTCAAAATGAGGGGAACGTAGGCAGCCGGAAACGGTTCGGTCTAAAGCACAAATAAAAGCCATACTTTGGCATCAATACAATTGATCAGACCATGAAAGCGTCTCGAAAAACTCTAAAGCAATTCAAATATTCATTACAAGTTAAAAGCTCTTTGATGAGTCTAAGCCCGATTCATTCCTACAACTGGCAACCTGCTAAAAGAAAACTAAGATACATAATCAAACTAATGTGTCTGTCATGGCAAGAAAGGGATACTTGGAAACCTCAGAGTCACTCCAAGCCACTCGTACTGGCCTCTCCCTTCTTCTTCCCCCTCCGAGTCTTTCTCTTCTGAACCGGAAAAATGTCGGTATTCCTCCTACCAAGCTCTGGTATAGGGACAGGGTCTATCAAACCAGCCTCTGTCAGGGCCTTAGTAGCCCTAGCGTCATCCCTCATCTCCTGTAACCTAGCTGGTAGCATAGGAGCCCTCCTCTCCTGTCTCTTGACGTAAGCCTCATAGTCGGTCACAGCGTCCCCGCTCCGGTCATGAGGGTTGGCCCTCGCCTCGGCCCTCCTCCTCTCAGAAACAGTCTGGTCCTCCGCACCTACAATGGCCTCACGCCGTCTCAAAATAGCCACCTGAGTCTCTCCCAGATGCCTCTCATACCAATCCAGGTACCAAGTGGTCAGGAACACCGGTCTCGGACGCCTGAGAATAACCCGAGAAGGAAAGGCGTCATACCTCCATACTCGGGAAAGAAATGGAAACACCGAGGGATCATCCATAGAAGCAGGAGTCACCACCCTGGTGGCTACATCATCAAAGCCCTCCAAAGGAACCTGCTCCAGGCCGAACTGTCTCAGAACTAAAGCCGGAATATAGAAGCTGGACTGAGAAAGCCCCGGAAGCATGACCACAGGAGACCCATCCTGAAGCACTCTGCGAGTCTCCACCCGCCAATGAGGCACCGACCATCTGATATCTTCAGTCTGGCGACCCGCCATCCAACGCTCCCACGAGCCCTGATCATCAAAATCTACATCAACACCTCTCCTGGCAAAAGTCCAAGGCCTGATCATATCAGAGGTTTCCCGAAGAACCCCCAAACGCTCCATCAGCCACAGGGTCAAGAGAAACGGGCTGCCCCCGTGCATGTACCGCCTTCCGGTAGCTAATCTGTCGAGAGCATGAAAAGTCTCCCCCAGAATCAAAGGAACGACATCTCTGCCCAGGCGACAGTGAACGACAACATCCAGCAAAGACCGATGGCAGATCCCAAAGGAATAGACCATGAACAGGGTGCCAAACATACAAAGTGCAAAGGCATCCCAATAGGCATCATCCACCAAACCTAGGCCCCTAAATCTGTCGGGAAGACCGGAAATATCGAGATGATCGGGACCGCGGATCATACCTTGCGCTTCCTCCGGGGAAAGATGAAGGAGGACGCACAATCTGTCAGCAAAAGAAGCCCCTCCGGGCAAAGGGACCGCTATCTCTTCCACCTCCGGACCTCCAAGTAAGGCCCGAAATTCTTCGACAGTCGGAACAATCTCGTTGAAGGAAAGGCAAAAGACATGCCTTCTAGTATCCCAAAACGAAGAAGAAGCTCTTAAGAGGTCATAATCCGGAACCAATTCTTTGAGAGACCACAAGCATCGTATCTTGTACCTTTCTTCAAAGAATGATCTTCTCTCATGCATGATCTCCCTACACCACTCCTTGAACTTTTCAAAGAACAACATTTGCCTTTCTTTGGACAATTTTGGAGAATTTTTGGCCATTTCCATGGTTTTTCTCTCTTTCTCCCCGAAAATGGCTGTTTGGACTGGAGGTTGAAGAGGATATTTGAATTTGAAATAAAGCAAGACCAGGTCTGGACCAAAATTAAAGGACACTGTCAGATGCAGGATTCCTCCGCGCGGATGAGATTGTTTTCCACCAGAAAAATCTGCAACAGTCCAAGCTGCTACACCAAAAGAGGAATATTCCGTCCCGGTTGCTCGAAACCTGTGCAAAAAAAAAACCTCCCCAAACCAGTCCATATACCAAACACCCTTGCAAAAAAAAAAAACCAAGGCTCATGCAACACTGCATTCATACTGCATTGCATTCATAAAATAAAATCCTAAATTATTACATTCCAAAAAAAAAAAAAGAGTGTGCATAAAAAAAAACAAACAAACATAAATAAAATCCTAAATTATTACATCCCAAAAAAAAAGAGAAAAAAAATGTGCATAAGCTGTACAAATCTAAATCTCAATCTCAAATCTCAAAAAAAAAAAATCAATCGGAGTCTCCAGCGCCCGATGTCTCCCCCCGGCCCCTCTTGCGACTCGGGCCCGCCTCCTCAGGAGCCCTGAAAATCTCGGGCTCAGAATCGTCCTCGTCTCCAGAAAGAGGCTCATCAGGACCAACCGGCACGCTCTGATAGGGCAAGCCGAGATCTGCAAAAAAGTCGTATCCGAAGGTGAAGGCGTCGGACTCCTGCACGTACGAAGACGACCCGCCATGCTGCCAAACGTGTCCCTGCCCGTGTGGATCCCCGAGAATGACGTGATCCGAAGGCAGTACCGCGCGGGGATCAAGGAGAGGAGACAGAGGAGTCTCTGAAGAAGTCTCTGAGCGAATAGGGGAAGCCTCCCGTCTGACAGGCGCCGGCCGTGGTCGCCTCGCTCTAGCCTGAGGAGCCCCGCAAGCGACCATCCTCCTGATGAATCTCTTGGCCCCGATCACTTGCTTCGTCAGCTTCTCGACGACCACCTCCGAAAACTGCACAAAAGCAAAAGCGTCAAAAAAAAAAGGAGGTGATGCTAAAGATGATGAAACAAAAGGAAGAAAAGAAGGGGAAAAGGTGAAGCCATACCTTCATACCCGGACGAGGCCGGAAAGCTCGTGGAAGCCGCTCGGGCTGAGGGATCTGCACCCTCAATCGGACCCCATCCTGGATATAGGAAAAATCCGTCCGAGGGTACCGCGGGATCCCAAGCCCCTCCCTATCCAGAACCTGAGGCATCCTCAGCCTCCTCAAGACGAATGTCGCATATGGCTCAATCGCCACAAAATCCGAGAAGTGCTGGCCGGCTCGGTAATCATCCCAGGTCACGGACCGATCGCTCGGGTGCATCATATCGGCGGGAGGCTCCACCGGTGTCCTCAAAGGCGAGTTCACGCCATGCTGGCGCGTCACCCTCTCTCCCAGATAATAGGCATCGCAGGTCAGACCCCTCAAAATCCTCCCGCCTTTGTCCAGATCTCAGCGCCCTTCAGCTGCGCTACCTCAAAGCGATCCCAGGGGAAGAATATCATCCCCTCATCTGTCTCGGCCTCCGTCAAAGGAAGGCAATCCGCGTACCTGAGAGTCGTACGCCCCCTGGAGCTTATCTTCTCCCGGGCATGCTTGGACCAAGACTGCATGGCCGGATACGCCCCGACGTACTCCGCCGGCTGCCGCCACACCGTGACGTGGAAAAACTCCAACGCCCATACCTGCGAAAGGTAAAAATCCAATCAATCCAGTGCAAAAGAAAAGTGCGTGCTCAAAAAAAAAGAGAGGGAAAGCAAAAAGAGAGCTTATACCTCCAGGGCAAACTCGAAGCAGTACAAGGAGCTCACAGCCTTCCGGCTGTACCTATCAAGAGCAAAATAAAGCTCTGCCAGCCCGGCCTCTCCCCACGAGACATCTCCGGCCGTCTCCATGTCCTCCAAGGACCTCAGCAAGGCAAAGACTGCCGTCCCCTCAGCATGTCCAAAGAGCGTGCTCGAGAAAGCAAACCACAAGAAGGCCCTGGCAATCTGATCGGCGCCTATCCTCTCCTCCCCAGCCTCATAGCTCGCTATGGTCTCCACAATCTTGCCGTAGACCACGGCATACTCCATCCCCATCCCCTTTTTGGGAATAGGGGAAAATCCCAGAAGAGCCTGCAGATCGGCATCGCTGTAGCCATCCCGCCACTCAATGCGCGTCCATTAAAGGACAGGCCCGTAATCGCAGCGTAATCGGAGGGCGTAACCGTAGCCTCGCCCCGGAAGAAGTGGAAGGTGTGGGTCGCGTCCCACCGGTCTTGCGCGAGCAAACATCAAGCCCTTGCTCTTAGGGAACTTGACCAGTCCCCTCAAGCACTCGACAAACTCCCAAAGCCCCGTCTCGACAACGATCTGTCTCGGACTCGGCAAAGCTCCTCGGCCCACATTCGGAAGCCGATCCCACAAGTCAATCACGGACTCCACCGATCCTCGAGTCTTCATTTTGTTCAGCTGCTCCGTCACAAAACGGTTTCCGCCCTGCAAAAAAAAAGAGAGAGAAAATGTCAAAAAAAAATTGCATTTGCATTTACAAAAAAAAAGAGGAAGCATACACATGCATTAAAAAAAAAAAATCTTTTCGACAGCATAACAGCATACAATGAGCATAGCCTCATTTTTCTCACAGAAAAGACAGTTTTCAGCAAATCCCAATGCATTCATCAAAAAAAAAAGATGCATTCCTACGGAAGTAAAAACTCCGTCCCATTTTCATAAAATAACATGCATACCATCCATCATCTCAAAAAAAAAAAATTGCATACATGCATATCATCCATCTTACATGCATCGGGAGGAAAAATCCGTCCCACTTTTCAAAAAATATATATCCTAAACATACATACATCCCATATTGGCAAAATGCCCATTCTTTCCAAACAAAATGCATGCATTGCATCATCATTCATCAATATCAAAATTCAATTTCAAAAAAAAAAAAATCATCATCATCATCAACATGCAATATTCAATTTCAAAAAAAAAAAATCACAATTCTTCGAATTTTCACATGTAATTTTCGAATTGAAAAAAAAAAATGTGGCAAAAATGCCAATTCTTTTTCCCAAGCAAAGTGCACATTTTGGGTTACTCATATACTCATTACAACATGCAAAGCATCAAAATCAAGATTCAAAGCCAAGAACATCAATCATTCGAATTTTCAAAAAAAAAAAATTCAAAAATCACCCAAAATTTTCAAACAAGAAATCAACAAAGGGATCAAAGGGTTTCAAAGTATACCGTTCGGAGATGCGGATCCGAAGCCCAATGTTGCCAAGCATCGGGGTAATGCTCCTCCTCAACCGATTGCGAAAGATTGTAATGCCTCCTCATCCGGACGAGCTCCAATCGCCTCTCCGCTATCGGGCCACGTCCTTGACCTTGAAAAGCGCCTTCCCCGTGTTCCATTGCTCGAAAATCGAAGAAAATCGGAAGATTTCGAAGCTTTTTTGGACAACAATGGCGGATTTGCAGATTTTCTCTCTCTCTCTCGTAATTTTCTGTAAAACTGGACTGAGGAAGAAGAAGGGCGTTGGCCCTAATTAATACCCCTGACTTTACATCCCTATCCGCGCGGATAGGATTGCAAGGGTCAAAATGACCCTTTTGCCCCTTAAGATTTCAGGACTCTGCAGATCAGTCCCCAACTTGACAGAGTTAACCAGAGTTAACCAAAGTCAGCCCCTTGTCAAGAAAATTACCCCCGGCAGTCAAACGTAAGACCGAGTGCCCTGAGAAAGATAACGAGATCCCGTATCTTTCCTCAAAATTACCCCCGGCAGTCAAACGTAAGACCGAGTGCCCTGAGAAAGATAACGAGATCCCGTATCTTTCCTCAAAATTATCCCCGGCAGTCAAACGTAAGACCGAGTGCCCTGAGAAAGATAACGAGATCCCGTATCTTTCATCAAAATTACCCCCGGCAGTCAAACGTAAGACCGAGTGCCCTGAGAAAGATAACGAGATCCCGTATCTTTCATCAAAATCATCCCCCGGCAGTCAAACGTAAGACCGATCTCCTCAAGAAAGATAACGAGATCCCGTATCTTTCATCAAAATCTTCCCCGGCAGTCAAACGTAAGACCGAGTGCCCCGAGAAAGATAACGAGATCCCGTATCTTTCATCAAAATTACTTCCGGCAGTCAAACGTAAGACCGAGTGCCCCGAGAAAGATAACGAGATCCCGTATCTTTCATCAAAATTACCCCCGGCAGTCAAACGTAAGACCGAGTGCCCCGAGAAAGATAACGAGATCCCGTATCTTTCCTCAAAATTATCCCCGGCAGTCAAACGTAAGATCGAGTGCCCCGAGAAAGATAACGAGATCTCGTATCTTTCACCAAAATCATTCCCCGGCAGTCAAACGTAAGACCGATCTCCCCGAGAAAGATAACGAGATCCCGTATCTTTCATCAAAATCTTCCCCGGCAGTCAAACGTAAGACCGAGTGCCCTGAGAAAGATAACGAGATCCCGTATCTTTCATCAAAATTACCCCCGACAGTCAAACGTAAGACCGAGTGCCCCGAGAAAGATAACGAGATCCCGTATCTTTCATCAAAATTGTCCCCGGCAGTAAAACGTAAGACCGAGTGCCCCGAGAAAGATAACGAGATCCCGTATCTTTCATCAAAATCTTCCCGGCAGTCAAACGTAAGACCGAGTGCCCCGAGAAAGATAACGAGATCCCGTATCTTTCATCAAAATTACCCCCGGCAGTCAAACGTAAGACCGAGTGCCCCGAGAAAGATAACGAGATCCCGTATCTTTCATCAAAATTGCCCCCGGCAGTAAAACGTAAGACCGAGTGCCCCGAGAAAGATAACGAGATCCCGTATCTTTCATCAAAATCTTCCCCGGCAGTAAAACGTAAGACCGAGTGCCCCGAGAAAGATAACGAGATCCCGTATCTTTCATCAAAATTATCCCCGGCAGTCAAACGTAAGACCGAGTGCCCCGAGAAAGATAACGAGATCTCGTATCTTTCATCAAAATCTTCCCGGCCCAAACGTAAGACCGAGTGCCCCGAGAAAGATAACGAGATCCCGTATCTTTCATCAAAATCTTCCCCGGCAGTCAAACGTAAGACCGAGTGCCCCGAGAAAGATAACGAGATCCCGTATCTTTCCTCAAAATTATCCCCGGCAGTCAAACGTAAGACCGAGTGCCCCGAGAAAGATAACGAGATCTCGTATCTTTCATCAAAATCATTCCCCGGCAGTCAAACGTAAGTCCGATCTCCCTGAGAAAGATAACGAGATCCCGTATCTCTCATCAAAAATCATCCAACGGCAGTCAAACGTAAGACCGATTTCCCAGACGAATACGTCTGATTTTCCCCAGCAAAGGCTAACAAAATCCCCAGCAAAGTTAACGGAATCCCAAAAGCCAACGGAATCTCGAGTAGTACTCGAACTACGAAAGGGCTTGATTCCCACTAGGGATACGTAGGTAGCCTATCATTAGGTCCAGCCCCTCGACCAAAACGGTCACCCTCTCCTTCGGCAGCAGACGAAGTCCACCGAAAGGCCATTTCAAATTAAGGTCCGAGGCGCCTAAAAGGCCATCATCATCAAGGTCCGAGGCGCCTAAAAAGCCATCTTCAAGGTTCGAGGCACCTAAAACGCCATCTCCAAGGTTCGAGGCACCTAAAACGCCATCTCCAAGGTTCGAGGCACCTAAAACGCCATCTTCAAGGTTCGAGGCACCTAAGACGCTATCACTAGAAAGCGATAAATCGCAGTCATCCCCAGCAGAGACCGAAAATGGTCATTCCTATCCCCAGCAGAGCGGATAGCCATCAGACCGAAAATGGTCATTCCTATCCCCAGCAGAGCGGATAGCCATCAGACCGAAAATGGTCATCTCTTATCCCCAGCAGAGTTTCTTTCCAAACGGCGTAGAACTCGCTCATCAGGTTCGAGGCACCTAAAACGCCATCATCTCCAGGGTCAAAGACCCGAACTACGACTGGCTTGATTCCCATTCGGGATACGTAGGTAGCCTATCGCTAGGTTCAGCCACCCGATCACTCGACCATCCTGCCAAATATGGAGCCTTACTCTTATCGACGACCCCGCTTCCTTCGAAAGCGCCGTCGCCGAGGGGCTACTGTAAGTGCTCCAATTTGAGCTTGTTAGAATTTTCGTTAGAAAATTAACGAAAGTTATAACATTTCTAACAATTCCTAACAATCCTAACTTTTCTAACAAAGTGAGGGTAAAATGGGCATTGTTATTTAAGGTTAAACCTTAAAAAGAATCTCAAAAAGCAAAACAAAAGAAGAAAACCAAAAATGGCAATGGCTGGAAACACAAAAAGCGGCATTAATTTGAATTTTGAAAAGAAATATTCTTCTTGTCCAAAGCTGGAGCTGCATTTAATGAACAGTGCACGCTGACTGGATCCATCCGCGCGGATGAGTTTGCATTTTCAGGAGGGCTATAAATTGAGCCCTCCAGTCACAAAAAAAAGAAGGAAGAACACATTTTGCACCGAACCTCTGGCGAAATATAGAGAGAAAACAGTGAGAATTCACTTGAATTGTCACCATTTTCTCTCCAATCTTTCCCAACTCATACTCATCCACTCACTCTCATATTAAAGCCCTAAACACTCATACACTCAAGCCAAACACTCAAGAACACAAGGAAGATTGGTAAACCCTCCTCTTCCTAACCCTAAATCTCATCCATGCATGCATCTTCAAACTACAAAATGTAGTTCTTTCATCTTCTTGCTCTAGATCTAAGAAGATCACCATGGAAGACCATCTCCATGGATGATCTTCTACAAAGATCAACATTATTTTTAAGCTTTCTTACTTTATTGCAAAGAAAACTCATTTTCAAAACCCTAAAAACCATTTTCAAGCATAAAATCTTGATTTCAAAGGATAAAATTCCCCTTCCCAAGCAAATGAAATGCTTAGTCCTAATGTACCCCAAGGATGGTTTGGTATAGTTGATTCACCACTAAAATGTCTAGTGATCACTAACCAAAACCTAGGGAAATGGGGACAAGCATGGATGCAAAACCCCCTTTAAAATCATATTCTCCTTCTTGAGAAGTTGCTGTCCAGTAGCAATTTTCTCAGACCTCAGTCCATGGTCTTAATTTTTGGACACAGATGAACTTGGAATTTGGTGTTGACTACAAAATACTTTTTGTAGCCAACATCCAGAGCTTTCCAGACATATTTTTACCTTATTTTTTGGGTGAGTAAAACTCCTCTTTTCAAATTTTCTTTCAGAGGCTAGTTCATCAGCTTCTGGGAATCCAGATCTCATATCTGAGGTTTCCAGAAGGTTTTGACCCCTCAAATCTTCTCCAAAATGGAAAATTCCTTCGCACAAACTTTATTTAAGGTGTCTAGAACAACTTTCATTCTCTGAGTTTATCCAGATTATGAAGTTTTAAGACCCTTGAATCCCTTTCAAAATCAAAGGTCCACTGCCTTTTTCATTCTGGCAGAAATGGCTCTCAACTTCAAAAGGTCTTTTGAGTACCAAATCTCAACCCAAAAATCTTCCAAAAAATCATGGGATCAGTTTAAAGTCTTAAAAAGATATCCCAATTTTTACTTTTCTGAGTTTCAACTTATTTTGGCCAAAACACACACACACACACACACAAATGATTTTCAGCTTGGAAGACTCGTTTTACGAGGCGCGTCGGGTGCACACTAACGTCCTTCCCGACGCGTAACATGACCTCCGAACCTAAATCTCTGATCTCGGGCTTTTTTCAAAGTTTTGGCCTTCAAAATTAAAATGGCGTGGCGACTCCGTTTTCGTTGATTTTTTCAAACACCAAAAATGGGAAAATTTTCGAATGGCACATTCATCACAGGTACCTCACTGGAGGTTGCAGACTCGGAGGACATTTCAGGAGTCCTATGTAGTAAGGGTTCCAGGGCTTTCTTGGTCGTCCTTCTACGTACCCTGCTTGGTATCCAGGCAATTCGGGGCCTTACAGGAGCCGTTGGGCGATTGGGAGGACATCCGTACCATGGAGGTGGTGCCTTTAGACATGAGGGATCCAGCCAGCTTCTCATTCTTCTCAAGGGCTTGGACATATACTGCTTTCCCACCCAGGGCCATTCTCAAGAGCAGGAAGAGTGCCATCTTGACCACAGCCTACTTGGACTGGTACGAGAGGGAGATGGGAGCGACTCAGGTCATATTGGAAGAGAGACGTCAGGCTTTATTGGGGGCTGACTGTGACTCGAGTAGGACTCTGAGGGAGACTGAAGCTAAGGCGAGTCGCCATAACCAGTCGGGTGACCTTATCAGGGATATGGAGGCTCGATATGAGAGACTATCGGAGGTCGCTCCCCTTGCTGAGGCTCAAAGGGAGGAAGTGCGGACTCATGCCCGGGTTGAGAGGGCACTTATTGACACAGGTTTGATGGAGGCTCCAGTGAGGATTCCTGAGATTGGGATGAGGGAGACCGACATCATAGAGAAGAAGAGGAAGAACACTCGATGAGGTCGAGGTAAAGGGAAGAAGACCAAAGAAGACTCAGTGAATGACAACTGATAGGTCTTTTCTTAGGATTCCCTTATTGCCATTTGCAAACACAATAGTTTATTAGGCATTTTATTGTATTTTAGATCTTTATAGCAGGTTAGTAGTGTCAAGAGTAGACCGTGCTTGAACTCATCAAGATGTTTTTAACTTGTAATGAACAAGAGATATTATCTTAGAATTTATAAGACACATTTCATGGAAACTTTATTGTCTTATTTATTGTTTAGACCGAACCATTGCTGGCTGCCTACGTTCCCCTTTTACAAGAAAGACTAAGGGCCTCAGGTCTTCGTAGTTCACTCTGGTGAACTATCGGGATTTTTGTTCTTTTGGTCTTTTTTCTTTTTTTTTTAATTTTTTCTATGCAGCCCTGTTTTTTGCCTAGACCGTCCTTTTTGGGTTTTCAGTCTAGCTGGGCATTACTCTTTTCGCACTAAGATTTTTTATTTTTTTTTATGTGTAACCCTATTTTTTGCCTAGACCGCCATTTTTAGGGTTTTTCAGCCTAGCTAGGCATTACTCTTTTTGCACTAAGATTTTTTTATTATTTTTTTATTATTATTTTTTATTATTTTTTTTTTTTTTCCAGACATAGTACCTACGGAGCTTATCGCCGTTGACTGGGTGTACAAAGGGATTGCCGTTCAGGTCTACAAGCTTCATTGCTCCTCCCGATAGTATCTTCTGCACCACATACGGGCCATCCAAACGGGTTCCCACTTTTCCAGGGGGTTGTCTCTGGTATGGGGCTTCACCTTCAATACTAAGTCACCCTCCTTGATGTCCCTGGCCTTGACTTTCTTGTCGAATGCCCTGGACATTCGCCTTTGGTAGGCTCGGGTGTGCTCCATGGCTTTTAGCCTTCTTTCGTCAAGCAGGGCCAATTCATTGTGCCGGCTGCGCAGCCACTCTACTTCGTTGACACTGTTTTCCAGGAGGACCCTTAGCGATGGGATTTCCAACTCCACTGGCAACACTGCTTCCATCTCGTAGGTTAGGGCAAAGGGAGTTTCTCTCGTAGCTGTTCTGACAGACGTTCTGTAGCCCCAGAGTGCCAGGTGCAGCTTCTCAGGCCAGTCACGATACCACGGGTGGCCATTTTTTGGATAATCTGCTCGAGCGTCTTATTGGCAGCTTCCACGGCTCCGTTAGTCTGAGGTCTGTATGGGGACGACTTGTGGTGAGTGATTCTGAATTCTGACAGCAATCTATGGCAGTCCCCTTCAAAGTGCGACCCGTTATCTGAAATGACCTCATTTGGCACCCCATATCTGCACATAATGTTTTCTTTGATGAATTGGGCCACTTTTCTGGAAGTGAGGACCATGTAGGACTTGGCCTCTACCCACTTGGTGAAGTAGTCGACTGCTACTAACACGAATTCATGCCCATTGCTTTATGCCGGGGCTATCTTCCCTACCACATCAATACCCCAAGTTGCAAACGGCCAAGGAGTCGTCATGCAGTACAGGTCATGAGGCGGGAGATGGTTGAGGTTGGCAAACCGTTGGCATTTGTCACACGCTCGGACATGCTGGACACAGTCTGTCTCCATGGAAATCCAGTAGTAACCCATTCTGAGGATCACTTGCATCAATGCTCTGGCATTCATATGAGGACCGCAGGGACCATTGTGGACTTCGGTCATCAACTCTCTGGCCCTTTCTTGTGTGACACACAGGAGGAGTGGTCCCTGGTATCGTTTCTTGTACAGGTCGCCTCCTAAAATGACATAATGGGAGGCCAACCTTTTCAGGGCTTGAAAGCTCTTGGCCTTAATTCCTTCTTTTGGTCTACCTTTTTCATCTCTGAAAGATGACTCTCCATCTTTAAGGAACTGGTAAATTTGACTGTACCAGGGTTCCTTGACAGGCTCGGGCCCCAAGTCTATTTCACAACAGAAAGCCGGGGCTTCTCTTCTACCCACTCTGAAGGGTTTTATGGCTTTAACCTCAGGGATATCTACCAGTGAGGCTAGAGTAGCAAGGGCATCTGCGAATCTGTTCTTTTCCCTTGGCAGGTAATGGAAGGTCACTTCTCTGAACTGCTCAGTCAACTCCTCCATGTAGGCATGATACCGCTGAAGATTAGGGTCTACAGTCTTCCATTTGTTGGAGACCTGGTTGATGATCAGGGCTGAGTCTCCATAAACTTCGAGCTCCTTGACATTTCTTTCTAAGGCAGCCTCTAAACCAGCAATGCAAGCTTCATACTCGGCGACATGGTTCATGGCAGGGAAGGTTAACTTGAGGGCTATGGGCGTGTGCTCATCTTTCGGATCGACCAGTAGCATTCCTACGCCGTTTCCTCTCTTGTTAGTAGCTCTATCAAAGAATAGCTGCCATCGGTTCTCAGGCTCAACTACGAAGATCCCTTCATCTGGGAATTGGGGTTCAGGTCCACGGTCCTCATTACTAAGGAAGTCTGCCAGATGGTCTGACAACGCTTGACCCTTGATAGCCTTTCTTGTCACATAGTTGATGTCATATTCAGCCAAGAAGAATGACCACTTTTCTAGACGCATCGAGAGGGAAGACTTGTCGAAGATGTACTTGATGGGGTCCATTTTCGAGACCAAGTTCACAGAGTGGGCTTGCATGTATTGCTTCAGCTTACCGACTACCCAGACCAGTCCTGCACAAGTCTTTTCGCATGCTGAGTAATTGAGCTCACTTCCCTACAGCTTCTGGCTGACAAAGTAAATGGCATTCTCTACCCGAGAGTCTTTCTTCTCCTGAGCAAGCATAGCCCCAACTGCCGTATCAGTGACAGTGAGATAGAGCAGAAGAGGTTTCTGTCTATGTGGGGGGCATAGCACCGAAGGATGTACTAAGTACGCCTTCATTTGATCAAAGGCATCCTAGCATTCCTCGGTCCATTCTGTGTCTACATTCTTCTTCATGAGCTTGAAGATGGGCTCGCACATGGTAGTCAACTGGTTGTGACGAAGCTGATATCTTTGCGGTTTTGCCCATAAAGCTTTTGACTTCTGTCTGGGTTCGAGGTGGCCTCATGTCGATAATGGCCTTGATCTTTCGGGGGTCGACTTCGATACCTCGCTCTGTGACCATATACCCAAGCACTTTTCCCCTTGTCACTCCGAAGGTGCATTTGGTAGGGTTTAGTCTCATAGAATGGTGTCTCAGCCTCTCAAAGAAATTTCGCAGGTCAACAAAGTGCTGTCCGTCTTTGCCTTTGGAGTGGATTATCATGTCGTCGACGTAGACCTCAATCTCCTTGTAAATCATGTCGTGAAAGAGTGCGGTTGCTGCCCTCTGATAAGTAGCCCCGACATTCTTAAGCCCAAATGGCATCACTGTATAGCAGTACGTTCCCCACGGTGTGGTGAGGGCTGTCTTTTCTTGGTCCTCCTCGGTCATCTTGATCTGGTTGTAGCCAGCAAAGCCATCAACGAAGGATTTGACTTCATAGTTAGCAGTGGCGTCCACCAGAATGTCTATGTTTGGCAAGGGATAATCGTCTTTAGGGCTGGCTTTGTTCAGATCCCGGAAATCTACACAGCAGCGCACCTTTCCATTGGCCTTGGTTACAGTCACAATGTTGGATAACCATGTCGGATATTCGATGACTCTGATGAATCCTACCCGCAGTAGCTTCTCAATCTCTTCTTTGACCTGTAGGGACCATTCTGGCTTGATCTTCCTCAGTTTCTGCTTTACTGGCTTAGCATCTGGTGCTAAAGGGATTCTGTGCTCTACCATCGAACTGTCTAGCCCCGACATATCCCTGTACGACCATGCAAAGACGTCCATGTATTCTCTGAGCAGATTGACCAGTCTGTCCCGTTCAACCCCCTGGAAGAAGTTTCCAATCTGTGCCTCCTTAGGTTCCTCGACAGTACCCAAGTTCACACTTGTCAAAACCTCCACGGCAGCTTGGGCCCGGTTTTCCTCTTTGTCTGTAACCTGCTTAAAGATTTCTTTAATGTATTGTTCGTTTAGTGTGTTTGCATCTTGTTCAAATGATTCATTATTAACTGTTGTTAAGTTTTGAGTTAATTTATCATTTGTTAAGTTGGCAATAAGGGGATACTCAGAAAGATCTGTCATTTCATTCAAAGCAAGAGGAAAGATGACATTGGTTACACATTCATAATCCTCAGGCGTGAGGCCTTCGGATGACTCGGAGGACTGGAATTCAAAGATTCCTGACTCAACTGACTCTTAACCCTACCGACTCTGGACCCTACACTACTTATTGACTCGAAGTGTTTAACGCGGGTTGGACTGAGGTTTACTCTTTCCTGCTTTTGCCCTAGGGAGTAGCAGTCTTGTCAGCGTTCCCATTTGGCTGTGCATCCTGCAGACCATCATTGCCTTTGTTGACACCATCCCCATGAGGGATGTTCGACTGATCCGGCGTAATCTCCTTTTCGAACCTGACTGTATCCATTTGTACCTCTGGGGCAATGAGACCAGTTGCACTTTCGGCATCCGAGAGACAACTTTCTTCATCATAAAAGTCTTCTGGCTCGTTCACTCTTCTTTCCACATTCTTCCAAACATGGGGTTGGGACTGATCCTCAGGAGCAGTAAGAGCCATCACGAACACATTATGCTCACCGTCAGTGATGAAGGGTTCCGGAGAGACTTTCATCATCATAGCTTGGCTTACTTCAACCTCACAATCTTCATAGGTGAGCCTTTCTTCTGTAATCTTGACTATGGTCACTGGTTCGATATCACAAAAGAGAGGTCGGGCTTTGACAACATTAACGAAATTGGTTCCTATTATGGGTCCAAATTGTCCTTCCATGGCGGAGGCATCAATCAGATCTTTCCACTCTCCTTGCAATTCAGCATAAGGAACATTGAATTTCAGGATGTCTATGATCTTTGGATTCCCAAAACCGACTGCATTTGTCTCCCCAAACTCAATCATGTTGACTCGATTGTTAGCAGGAAGAGGATTCTTGACCACATTGGGACCTCGAGGCGGTTCCAGCTTGCCTTCTTCAATCAGGCGAGAGATCAGGAACTTCAAGTAGGTACAATCATTGGTGTTATGCCCATGATATTTGTGAAAGCGGCAGTGCTTGGTTTCGTCCATCCTGACACTAGGGTTCTTTGGTTTCCAGTTTTCCAAAGGTCTAATGAGTCCTTCGGCTACCAAACCGTCAAAAACCTTCTCTAGTGGCATCCCAAAATCTTCAGCAGTATAGGAGCGAGGCCTTGGCTTCACAGCGACTTAGCCTGAACTTTGTCCAACTTTCTCATTCTGGATATAATTGACAGCACCAGCCGTTTCTTTTCCCTTTACAGTGACGGCTGCGGCATTTGAGACTGGTGCTTTATAACGGTAGGAGTTGCCTGTTCCTGTGACCGGAGCCATGTTGAAGGCATTTTCGAACTTGGTGTCGGCATTTACCATTGCCCGAAGGTCAGGATAATAGTAATTGCCAATCTGGACCCTTAACTGAGGTTTCAAGCAAGACTGGAAGATCTCCATCTGTTCTTCTTCATTCAGTGGAGTCATCATTTCACTAAGCTTCCAATTCCATCTCTTATAGAAATCACTTACCGGCTCGTCTGGGCGCTGCAGAGTGCCTTGTAGGTCATTCCTGCTGGTTTCCCAATTCAAATTAGCATTATACTTTTCCAGGAATGTTTCCTTGATCTGATCCCACGTGGCTCGAGCTTCTGGCCTCACATGCAGGAACCACCTAAGAGCTGAACCCTTTAATGACAATTGAAAATGGTCGGCCATTTGCTGATGTGTACAATCTTTGGCTCTCATGGCAAGAAGGTAGCTTTCAATGTGTGTCCGGGGACAATCAGTGCCATTGAACTTTTCAATCTCAGGCATTCGAAATTTTGGAGGAAGAGGGACATTTTTGCTGGGATCAGTGATCTGGTATGCCGGTTTCTTGGTGCTCAATTCCCCAAATCTTTCTTGCATGGACTTAACTTGTTCCATCAACCAAGTCATGTTGGGGTCAGGTGACGGTTTAGGATTGTTCGATTCTGAAGCAAGCTTATCAGATTTGGATGGCAGGACAGTGGGTGGCACAGTGGTAGCTGGTACCATGGCTTGGGGATCTTTAGAAGGGAAGTAAGTGTAAACTTGACCTGATCCTGTATTTCCATGAGGCTGGCTGGAGGCATAGGAATTGGTTCATAGTTACCAGGGTAGGGAAAAGGATACGGAACCTCGTGGGGTCCTGTTGGCAAGGTTGGGGGTGGAAATCTGCTGTGGCAGGGCATAGATTGAAAAGATCACTGGATTGATTTTGAGGCCTGGAGATTGTCTGGGATGGCCCATACTGAGGAGAGGGAGTGAATCCCATGGGGTAATGCAGAGGCTGTGTAACTGGGATAGCTGTGGCATTTGCTCTCTGTTGGTAGGGAACAAAGCTGGGTCTTATCTGAGGAGGCGAGGGTGTTGGAACCCTGAAGGCCTGGGATGTGGGAAAGGACTGAAAAGGGGTAGTCCTTGGTAAGGGATCATATGTGGATGGAGGAGGACATTGGTTATAGGTTGGGGTGCTGAGATGGCTGCTTCTGGAGTCTCATCTTCTACCATAACCAGGGAACCGTTGGACTCAACCACTATCTGAACCTCATGACGATGAAGCGGATCAATGAGCATGGCTTGCTGTTCCTCATGGACCTTACGACTGTTTTCCAAGGCTAAGGCTAGCTCTTCTTCCCTAGTCATCTGGTTACCCAAACCGCTGCTGTTTTCTGTCAAATCGGCCATTCTGACTCTCTGGACTGACAAAACTGAGGCTTCTGGCGAACTATCTGAGAATTCTGCGCTAACAAGCCGCTGACCCGGTATTCTCACCCACTTCTCTCTCGCAATGGGAAAGGGGTAGGAGAGGTTTAGACTCGGGGTAGGAGAGGTTTAGACTCGGGGTAGGTGTTTAGGCTGAAGGCTCAAGCAATATGCAAATTAGGAATCTTCCAGTTTACTTAAAACAGTGTCTTTTATTAATTTCTATTTGGTTGGAAAAGGGGTTTTGCCCTTCTTTTTCGCAACTACTCTAGATCCTGGATCAGTGGGCTCCGTCACTACGTCTATAAGCCCCTCGTATTCCACCTGTATTTCGACCTCCCAGAGTGGACAGCCCCGGGCGAGGGTCCTATGAGGCACGGGGATCCCACCGACCGAGAGAGAAAAACGCTCCTATTAGGTCTAGCGGGTCATAGGAACTTCTAACGCACGAGCGATGCAGATTATAGTCAAGGCAATGCCGGGAAAGTCTCGTCTTTCTGACTTAACGGAATTTCGGCAGAGTTTCGCTTGTGCGAATGACGTTTTGACTTTTTTTTTTCGGCGATGTCCGAGAAAATAATAGGCATGGGTCGGGCGATAAAAGCCGGATGACGCAGTGTCACATTGAACTTCGTTGCATACGCTGTGCGTGAGTCAAAGTCAAAGTCAATGTCAGGTCAAGATCTTGCCAATTTTTTCTTGTCAGAATTTCGATAGAGTTCCGCTTGCGCGAAAGATCTTTGGATTTTTTGGCACGGAATCGGTCTCGACTCTTACGCATCCCGTGCGGGTCAAGGTCAAAGTCAATGCCGGAGTCAAGATCTTGCCAATTTTTCCTTGTCGGAATTTCGGCAGAGCTTCGCTTGCGCGAAAGATCTTGACTTCCGTCATGGGCTAAGGTTTGACCTTTACAGGGATATGCAACTGGGCTGTATGACACGGACTAGAACAAAAACCAACCAAAAGTCACGGTTTTAAAATGTGTGACACGGACTGTGCATTGGTCGACACTGGCTGCCATAGGGAGTTTGGGATGATTCCGTGCGCGCCCGGGAGCATCGTAATCGTCCGTGATGGCCCGAACAACCACCCCGGGTTAATGGGACGTGCGTGCAAAGTGTACAGGATATATAAGGTGCGCGTAGTGTGCGGCCTCCTAAAAATATTCCTTTTTGAGTTAAAACAGAAATTTTCATAAATGTGTTTTAAAGGAATGATTTTTTCGGGATGGGGGAAATGCAGCAAATAAGCACGTAAATTTTCTGGGAGTCCTGGTCAGTCTTGGAACTGAATAGCCCCAAGCTGCCAAGGCTGCCAGATTAATCTCAATTTTTGTCCCGGTGGAATTGCCAATGAAGCCGCCTGGTCAGAATCCAGGGAGGATTAAGCCGTACGGCTGCATCAAGCAACTTTCCAGGTTCCATTTCCTTTGATCTGCAGGCTGCTTTCCCGGCCTTTTTGGCACCTTTTTAGCTTCCAGCAAGCTTCCAATTAAGTTTTAGAATATGCACAATTCCCAAGAACCATGGATGCATGCAATGCAAGAAACCTAGGGCAAGTATGAGGAGCGGATCCGCGACGGAAGGCTAACCCTCTCGGAAAAAGCTTTCTTTCTTTTTTTCGAAAAGAGATACCGGTACGTGGGATTGTTAAACCATCGTTTATCCCAAGCCTCGAGTTAGGAAGCGATACAGGAAGGTTAATGGTTTCCACCTATATACCGGGTATCATTTTTTTATTTTTTAAAAATGAAAGCTTTCTCCTTTGGGAAATCCCCCGTAGAGTCGCCAAACTGTGAATGTGGTGCCCAAGATAAGAGGCCCATATTTTTGTTTATTTTATTTTTTGGAACCACTTTCTCGTGTAAGGGGAATCACCGCCTCACATCAGTTTGGAAACGTCCGGTTTAAGTTGAAAAACGGAATCGCCACGCCATTTTGATTTCCTCAAAACTTTGAAAAAAAGGATTTGGGTCCGGAGGTTAAGTTACCCTTTGGGAAGAACGGATCGTCGTTCACCCATAGAGCCTTGCCGAAGCAAGTCTTCCAGGATCCGCTTTTCATACTTGCCTTAGTGTTTTCGTGTGTGGGATGTGTGTTTTTTTTTTAAAGGAGGGAATGTACCAAGTGGTCTTCCGAACGTATAAACCATGAGTTGGTTATCGCTCGGGATTCCTTGGATTTTTATGCATTAGGGACTTTGATCCCATTCTCATCTTGGACTTATAATCATCATGATGAGACCTTGGGTCACATGCGATCAAGATAGGGACACCGTTTTTATAGTCCAAGGATGAGACTCTTTAGAAAGGAAAGACCTTTGCCTATCAATCCTACATCTTGAGATGATTTGGACTTTTTCGGGACATTTATGCTCGTCTCAAGTGATGATCGGAGATATGTGGCTAGGGTTCATACTTTTCTAAAGGATAATCCGTCTATGGAATCACTAAATGGAAGAAATGATGTAAAGATAGGACCTTTACACCATCTCGTTCCAAGAGATGCTCCAAGTACCAAGGGGGACTAGGGAATGCATGTTTAAGCTAAAGATGACACTTTTAATGAAAAAGATGACATTTTAAGTGCAAAGGATGCTACTTGGTTGCAAAGGATGCTTCTTTGATGTAAAAAATGATTTTTAATGCAAATGATGCAACTTTATGTGTAAAAATGGCATTTCAAGTGTAAAGTATGCTACTTTGATGCAAAGATAACATTTTTAATGCAAAGGATGCAACTTTATATGTAAAAATGGCATTTTAAGTGCAAAGGATGCATAAAGATGTCATTTTAAAAGAAAAGGATGCTATTTTGATGCAAAAAAGGGGGAAGGGTATGATTTACATGCCTAAAGATAGGATCTTTAATGACAATGTACCAAGTACCAAGCAAGTATATAGCAATATGTAAAGAAAGGAGCAAGTATATCACATAAATACAAGTATAATGCAAGGTAAAGGGGAGGAGAGGTTACCAATGGTGGTGTCTTCTTTCTCTTTGAAGTTTGCCTAGGGAAGGGACCAACTTTGGGAGGTTTTGATGAGGAAGGAGGTGGTTTTTGACATTCTCAGCTCTCTAGAATTTCGTGGTGGTATTTTGGCAGAGTAACACTACTCAAAAATCCCCCCCTAAATGAATAGAGGAGATATCTATTTATAGGCAGTCTGGCAGCAGCTAATGAAGCCGTGCGGCTGTAACACCATGGCAAATGAGGCCGTGCGGTTTTATCCTGAAATGACTCAGCTCATTTCTAGAACCATGTAAGGTGGCCTTCTAGAAGGGCTTTTCCAGCGAAGGACTACGTAATTCCTAGCAAGTCCTTCAGCCCTCAGAAGGTTTGGAAAAGTTCTTGAATTGCCCCTGAACTTTAGGAAAGTCCGGGGAATTGCCGGGAAACTTTACCGGAAGGCATGAGCCAGATTTGGGTACTTACAGTATTTTAATTAGACCAAATAGAATTTTTCTATGTATAATAGGTCCCCTTAAGTGCTAGTGCCCAGTGTTTTTATTATGTAATTTTCTCAAGCTTTGAAGACTTGAAGACCTGGAGATTTCCATCAGTTTGTGAGTTACTTGGTGAAGCCACCTAACCGGTTGACCACTCAACCGGTATGACTGCCTAACCAGTTCCTTACCTAGCCGATATAACCCTTACCTGTTATATACACTCCCTTACCTGTTAAGGCTTACTCTACAAGCTTCCCTCAGTCAGCAGCTAGTCGATGCATTAATTGTCCCCAACTATCCAGCCATCAACTTTAGCTGAAGTTGGTAAAGCAAGCATGCTGACAAGACATCTCTGCAACAAATCAGTACCTCCTTGAGGAATGTCAAAGTAACCAGTACTCACATCGCTCCAACTACTCAATGGAAATCCTCTCTATCCAATCTCAGGCATTTAATGCAACGATACTCTCATTTAATGTCTGCCAGATCAAGTCATCATTACAACCTCTTCAAAGACAACGGATCCTTCATTTGAAGTTCACTATAAATAGCTTTCCTGGATCATTGAAGAAGGTTGGTGCATTTATGATTCTTGAGAGTGAGCTGCTTTGAACTACCAACCTGCAAATTCCCTAGTTCAAAGCATTCAATACAAGTCCCCTCTTTCACTAGACATCTCTGTAGGACTTATACACTGAGCACCTCAATCAATACTGTAGTGTTCCTTCATTAGACTACTTTTGGAACATATTGATTGATTCACACACAATACCCTAGAGAAATCAACTCAACTTGTGAGCACATCTCTAGAAAACACCAGGTCTTATTGTAGCACGATTCGTTAGTGGTCACCTTTAGCTTGGCAGCCTTCAAATCATTGGCTTGCAACTTGTAATAGGTAGGATCCATTAATATAGCAGTGCACTTTCACAAATCCAAGTTCTGACCAAACTTGGTAGAGGACGTAGCAGTTATTTAACACTGTGAACCTCTTCAAACAATGTGTCATTTCTTTGTGTGTTTGTTTATTTCTTGTTGTGTAGTTGTAACTGGTTGATAATCTCTCAACTGGTCACAACCTATTAACTCAACTTACTGCTAAACTTGTTTGTCTTACTTGAAAATAAAATTTGTCCTTGTTGCATGAGATTTTAACTTACTGGCTTAAAACTTCACCTTACCGGTTTCATATACTTCTCTAACCGAAATCTTATCTCCGCTGTGCAAAATTATTCTACCGGTTAGTAAGTGTGTTACCTATCTCCATTTTCAAAGATTAAGAGTTTTTAGCAAAAAGTTTGAACAGGCTATTCACCCCACCTCTAGCCTGATTCCTACTATTTGGGACCTAACAAACCCCGTTACCCTTCAGGGGAAGGGTCAAGCCAGTCAGATCCCTAATCACATTTGGGCTCAAGACCCCGAGATCCTAAAAAATGATTGGCCTGTCAGTGAACTGCAGCCCTGTAATAGCGGTAAAGTCGTAGGAGTAGGAGGTAATGGTGGACTCCCCCCAAGATAGATGAAATGTGTGGGTGCTGTCCCACCAGTACTGCCTGAATGCCTTCACTAGCTCGTCGCTCCTGGGCGTATCTCTGATCTCTCCGACAGCTGTGAAGAAGGGACCGAGTCCCGCAGCATAAATCAGGCCCTTGGGACTATCGGGTATGTCAGCGGAGCCGGGAAGATTGTCCCAGATGGTAGCGATCATCTCAGGGGACCCCTTGGTCCGCAGAACCTGCAGGTAAGCACAGCACAGGTATCAGAACACAATCATGATAATTTGTGCATTCTTTCATTTGTGTGCATTTTTCACTTTATTTTGAATCTCATGATTCCTTTTGATTCCTTTTTCAACAAAATCTTATCATGGTCCTCTTTTATGTGTTTATGCAATTTTTCCTTAAGCATGCAATTCCTTTTTGGTGCGATTTTCACCAAATGCTATCATGAGCCCTAGAAATCCAATTTCGAAAATTAAAGGGGAGGGATTGACGATTTAAAATCCTCCCCGTTCGCTCCGCAGTAGAAGTGTGGAAATCTAGGCGCGGATAGAATCCATTCCCCTTCGGGAATTTCTTGCGCTTGTTCCGCTCCACAAGCTTCCTCTTCGCAGATAAGGCTCGTTGTACTTTTCTCCTCGCTTCCGCTCTCGGAGGCATTGCTATTGTTGATCTTGATTCGAGTTTTGGATTGAGAATGGTGGAAGAAAATCTCGGCTTCTCTCTTCTCTTTTCTCTCCTTGGCTCGGCGCTCCCTCTGTTCTTTTTCTTCCATTTACGAACTGAGCGATTTTAATTAAAATAGCTGTGAGGAATGCCCATGTCGTACGACAGCGGTCTTCCAGGAAAAGGTGTTCTTCCTTTTTTGCCCCTAGTCCCGTATTGTCTTTCCCTTTTATGATTATGCTCCTTTCGGGTACAAACGCCCATGTTATGATTATCTTTCATGTTATGCTTTATGATTATGCTTCTTCCGGGTACAAATGTCCATGTTATGATTATCATTCATGTTATGCTTTATGATTATGCTCCTTTCGGGTACAAACGCCCATGTTATGATTATGCTTTATGATTATGCTTCTTTCGGGTACAAACGCCCATGTTATGATTATCTTTCATGTTATGCTTTATGATTATGCTTCTTCCGGGTACAAACGCCCATGCTATGATTATATTTCATGTTATGCTTTATGATTATGCTCCTTTCGGGTACAAAAGCCCATGTTATGATTATCTTTCATGTTATGCTTCTTTCGGGTACAAACGCCCATGTTATGATTATCTTTCATGTTATGCTTTATGATTATGCTCCTTTCGGGTACAAATGCCCATGTTATGATTATCTTTCATGTTATGCCTTTATGATTATGCTTCTTTCGGGTACAAACGCCCATGTTATGATTATCTTTCATGTTATGCTTTATGATTATGCTCCTTTCGGGTACAAACGCCCATGTTATGATTATCTTTCATGTTATGCTTCTTTCGGGTGCAAACGCCCATATTATGATTATCTTTCATGTTATGCTTTATGATTATGTTTCTTTCAGGTACAAACTCCCGTGTTATGATTATCTTTCATGATATGCTTTTATGATTATGTTTCTTTCGGGTACAAATGCCCGCGTTATGATCATCTTTCTTGTTATGATTGTCTTTCCTTTTATGGTTATATTTCATTCTGGTACAAATGCCCTTGTTATCTTTATTTTGGGGTGACTCCCCTAAACAGTCACCCTTTGGGTATACAAACGCCCATCACCTCACTCTTGGGTACAAACACGCGTGGCCTCTTGTTATCGCCACCTCCTGGATGAACTACGATTCGGCTTGATTCCCTCATGGGATACGTAGGAATCCTTTTTGTAAGGGTCCAGCCGCATGACCATTATGGTCGCTCTCCCCTGGACACAAACGTCCGTCTGTCCGAACTACGATTCGGCTTGATTCCCTCATGGGATATGTAGGAATCCTTTTTGTAAGGGTCCAGCCGCATGACCATTATGGTCGGTCTCCCCCAGACACAAACGTCCGTCTCTCCGAACTACAATTTGGCTTGATTCCCTCATGGGATATGTAGAAATCCTTTTCATAAAGGTCCAGCCGCTCGACCATCTTGGTCATCTCTTTTTTCCCGCCAGTCTTTGTCCGTCTCGGGATTCTCATTTTTGTCGATGACCCCACTTCCCATGGAAGCGACGTCGCCGAGGGGCTCTTTGAGTACCCCGACCCGAAATCGTGTTTTTGGGTATGCTTTCCTTGATTTGCATTAGTTTTGGGCTTGAATTGTTTATTTATTTATTTAGTACTTAGATCCATTAAGTTTTCTTGGGCCTGCCTCCCTTCGGCCTAGTCTATCCTAAGAATGATCGGTGTCGTCCGATACAGGACGACCCTAAAGTGGTTAACGTCCCATGTCGTACGACATGGAAGGTCCCCTCAGCATGCCTATAAATACAAGGCCTTGCTGATCATTTTAGGAGGGATTTTTTGGAAGTAAGGTTACTCTGCCAAATTTGTGAGAAGAGAGAGAAACACACACTCACCTCCCTCCTCACACACACACACATCCAAGCCAAGTCCAAAGGTGGTCATTCTTTGTTGGTGTTTTGAAGGGGCAAACACCATACTATTGGTGTCTTTGCCTTGTGGACTACAATAGGTAGACCCTAAACCCCTCCTCTCTCTGATTACATCTTGTTTATTCAGATTATTGCCATGCATGTTTATGTTATTTGATAATATGTGAATATTTGGGATTTTTGTGTGATTAAGGTGGTGGAGATGTGAATCTTCAATATTCACATCTCCTCACCTCAGATTTGATCATTTAGTACTACTAGCTTTATTAAAGTTTGCATCTTGGTTGAGTTTGTTTGAGTTTGTTTGAGTTAGGAGGTGATGGCTCCCATGATCATGGCCCAATACATGTGATCATTCACATTGGGTCATCAAAGCCATGTGATCCTCCCATAATACTCACGTATTACTGTTATTCTACTATTTTCAATCAGCATTGCATCCTAGTTTCATGTTCTGAGCAGTCTGGAATCAATCTGTTGAAGCTCACAGATAAAGGATAACTCTGTCGTCCGACACAGGACACCCTAAGATGTCCTGTGTCATACGACATAGAGATCCCAGAAAGCTGGCTTGGCTTTCAGTGACTTCAGCTAACCCAGATTGACTCCCTTTATAGTTTCAAGATATGTGTAAGTAGTTTTTAATTCAATTATCATTGTTTGGCAGTCTGGGACCATTTGGGTGCAATCTGCTGATGGAGGCGGCTTATGTCGTATGACATAGACTGCCCTGGGCGTCCTGTGTCATACGACATCCGTATCACAGAAAGTCAATCTTGACTTCATCAACTCCAATCAACCCCAAATTGGTTCTAGACCCTAAACATTGTTTCTCCATAGTTAAAGTAGCCTTATATTAGCTTTAGATTAGCTTTGGTGGCATATCCACCCTCAGAAGAGACACCCGACTGTGGCATCCCCGTGTCATACGACATCCACGCTCCTGGGCAGTCCTGTGTCGTATGACACCCAAGGCCCTGAGCAGTCCTGTGTCGTATGACATCCGTGGCCCTGGACAGACTGCCTCAACCCTTTTCCTTGTAAATCAAGTTATCATTTGTAAGGGTGTGGCTCCCTTTTAATGGCTCACAAGTTATATCTAGTTTTATTATCATCAATAAGATCCAGAGTTCATATGTTTGCTTGTTGACACGATTTGCACACACTTAGAATGATTAATATTGTCCTTGTTTGATTGAAAGTCTCGAAAGAGGCAACGTGGGTGAGCTCTATATTCTCTTCCCACGTCGTAACTTGACCCCCGAACCCATTTTCTCATTTTTAAAAGGTTTTCAATGTTCCCTTAAAAACGGCGTGGCGACTCCTAAAAATTTATATTTTATTTTTCGGTGAGCGTTCATTCAGGTTTACTTTGGGATATATTTGCTTTTACTTAAGAAATAAAGATGAGATTGGGAGAAATATAGTTTGAATTAAGAAAATGATAAGAACGTTCACAGAAAATACTTTAGTTAAAACTCTTATAAATGGAAGCATTCTTGGGATTGGAAAGCATTTAGTCAATTATTCATCAATTTTTCATGACTTTGAAAATATAATTACTCATCGAAATCAAGGATGGTACGTTAAGCCTACACTACTTCTCACGATTAAGCAAGTAGCATTTGTATCCTTCACTAATTATGCTCTATCTATCGATTGCCCATAATTAGTAAGGATCCATTAATGTTCGGAAATCAACATACTTTCCATTCAAGGAACATCCCTAGGCCATTGAACTACTCTCGTGATCAATGAAATCTAGTTCCTTTATATGGTTCCGTTAATCGAGATTCTCCGCTAGGTGCTTCTCTCGATTAACTAGAATCATACAAGTTGGACGTCTCCAAAATGTAAGTCATTTAGAGTTTAATATAAAGAGAATTGTTAAGATGAAGAGAAGATTACAAGACTTTATAAAAGATGATGAATAAAAGATATTTTGAGTTTCCAACCCCAAGAATTTGAGAGATTACTCACTAGCCATAGTTAAAATAAACATAAAGAGTTGAAATATAAAGATAGGAATAGAAAACTTATGCTTAGATGAAAACAAAGGCTCAAAGTAACTTCGACGTTTATTGCTTCGATACTTCAAGTCAAACTCCATAATACAAGTTGAATCTTCGAGATATTTATAAAGTAAATAATTTCTAGAGTTTTTTCTATGTAATATGAGGTAATTCTATCAAAATTCTGATATCTACGACTGATACAAAAGTTCCAATAAATAGGAATCCTAAGCTAAGGGTGTGATTCTTCAAAGAGCCGTCTTCAAAAGGTGCCTTTTCATGACTGTAACAGTAAGTGCACGGCCGTGCTCTATAGACTTGTACGGCCGCTCCAGCCTTGGCCCCTAATTCTCATTTAAACTGGTAAATATGCACGACCGCTCCAAGAAACGCTGCACATCCGCTCTTGCCTGGATTGCTCGGCCACTCCAGAAAAGAGGACTCGGCCACTCCACTTATTTGGGGCCATTTTGGCCTGGCTGAGGGCAAGTGTACGGCCGCTCCTGAATATAATGCACGATCGCTCCAGCTTGGATTTGGTCTGAATGTCCATTTTGAAGATGTCCTTCCTTGCCTTTTGTTCTTTAGTTTTCCCAAAGCTTCATTTGTCTCAAGAATTGACATAAAACCTGTAAAAATACTATAAATATACCAACAAGTGTAAAATCGAAGATATGATATAAAGGAAGCTAAATTATACTAATTTAAGACTAAATGAGAATAAAAACTAAGTAAATACTAAAAATAAAATGCTATAAATGACTATAAAAAAGTCATTTATCACTCATAGATCTAGTGTCACATAAAAAATTTCTACTTTAAAAAAAGAGATTGAGAATCAATTATCTCGTAGGATTTCTGCTATACACACTGTTAGACTATTAAAATGACATGGGCGGTGAATTTATTGTCAAGTTTTCGTCAACAATCTTAGGTAAGTTGGCATTACACATCATGTAATAACCCAAAAATTTTCGAGAATTATTTGGTAAATTGTTAAATTTTCAATTAGGCTTTTAGAGGGACTAATAATTATATTGAAGTCATAGAAATTATATTATGTGGGTTAAATTATTTAGATGAGTTGGACTTTGAAATTGGGCTTAGGTTTAGTAAAACCCTTTTATAAATACTGATTTTAAATAATTCTTTTAGTAATTAAATTGTTTCTTTAAATTAAATTATTTGGACTACCTTTTTAATAAAAGAATTGAAAGTAATGGGCTTGTTTAATTGGGTTAAGTAATCTTGTGGGCTTAAAAAAATGAAATTAGATTAGGATTAGAAAAATTCACCTAAATATATATATATATATATATATATATATATATATATATATATATATATATATATATATATATATATATATATATATATATATATATATATATTCTTTTAAATACTTAGGGTTAGTTTTATTTTTACAAACCAAGGAATTAGAAAGAGGGAGGCGGCACACCTTGAACACCGAATAGAGAGAGAGAGAGAGCCGTGAGTCAGAGGGCGGACCAAAGAAAGAAGAAGGAAGAATTGTGGCTTGGAGAAAGCTTGGACTTGTTTGTGAAATCATTCAATTCCAAGGTAAGGATTCTTTCGTCCCATAATTATTATTCTTGAATTTTAAAAGAACTTAAAAAATCCTAGAAACTTTTGAGATTAAATTGGGATTTTTATTATGAATATTGTTGAGTAATTAAAAATTAATTTTAAGGACATTATATGGATCGGATCATTGATTAATTGAAAACCTAATATTGATTAAGATTGGAAAGCATGTTAAGTAAATTAGGTTGGACCTAATATGCATGTTAGGGTTTATGATGATTGAAATTAGGGTTAAGTTTGTGTGTGTGTGTGTTTGTACCGTGTATGTGGTGTAATTATTTTGGTGTAAAACTTATTTTACAAATTGTTTTGGGTAAATATTTTGGGTATCAAAAAGGTTAAATTTTGAATAAAAGTGTTTTTGGTTAAAAATTTAACAAAAGGTTAAAAAACTGAAAAATCAGCTTTCCAAACCCTAGTGACCAAACTGTAAATCTGGGAATTTGGGGTTGTTCTGTAATTTTTGAAAGTTAGGGGACTATTCTGTAAATTTTGAAAAGTTGAGGGATTGCTTTGTAAAAATCTGAAAGTTGGAGGACTGTTTTGCAAATCTCTGAAAGTCAATGGACTTTTTTGTAATTTTAGAAAATTAAAGGACCTTTTTGCAATTATGAAAATTAAAGGGACTTTTCTGGGAATAAAAAAATTTAAAGGGACCTTTTTGAGAGTAATGAAAAGTCAAAAGACCTTTAGAAAATTATTTTAAAAAGGGAATAAAAATGTTAGAAACCTAAGGGTAGTTGGGTAAACCTTAGGGGTGTTTTGATATTTATGTGAAGGGTATTTTGAGAAACTCTAGAAGTGGAAAGCAATTTGAGATGGAGTTAAATAATAGAATTCACTCATAAGTTAGTGAAGTAAAATAAAGTTAAGTTGGGACGGAATATTAAGTAGTTAATCCGTACTTAACGGATATTATTTATTCGTGTAGATCCGATCGGAGTTAGAAATTGTTCGAGTACAAACAATCGAGGTAAGGGATTATACATCTTTAAGTTAATTGATTTCCGCTCCGTTTCATTGTTTAGGTTTCCGCATATTTCTTGGCGATGTACGTTTCTTTGATACGTAAAAGCTGACCTCGCGTCAGTATTTGTTTTGACTCTCTCGTTTACCGTTATTTGCTAATCTTTTGTTATTCGTTTGCTATATCATCCTTTTGGTTTCGTAAATACAGAATTTTGTTGTTATTGTGAAAGTTCGTATTCTGTATAAAAAAATGAGTTTGATATGATGTGATTTTTGTTCCATTAATGATCACTAAGTTAGACAACCTGCTTCGGCGGGGTATATTTGATATTTTGGCCTTCGGGCAAACTTAGTTCACCGCTTTAATGTAGTAGTGGTGGAGTGTTCCGGATACACTGTTTAGAACTCTACGGAGTCAACCTTTGTGCTCCTTGTGGGCTTTTGTTCCCTTTATGGGATTTTGGTTTGATAAGGTCAGTGGACCACTTATGTGATCATGATGTCTGTGAGTGATTTGATTATCTACGGCTGGTATGGGACAGTTGTAGATAATTAGATTACTCGAGTTAGTTTTGTTCAGCTTATCAGTCCTTTGAAATTCCTGAAAATCTGTGAGTGGTTTAGTTAGTTAAAGCTGGTATGGGACAGTTTTAAATAAGTAAACCATTCGAGTCAATTTGAATCGATTTCGTCATCATTTGGAACTCCAAAATATTTGTCAACTCAGTTGTGAAACCGTTGAGATTTTGAAAGACATGTGATTTGAGAATTTGTTAAATAATGATTTCGAATTTGTACTTCGTTATGTCTTCGATTGTTATTTGAAATTTGTATCGTTTGATATTCCTTCAGGTCAACTCCTCCTTAGTAACCGGAGGGGTTGTATATGAACTTACTGGGCATTGTTCGCTCACCCTTTCATCTTCTTTTCTTCCAGATTTCATATAGGAAGAATGTGAAACGGTTCGGGAGCACTTCATAAGGAGTACAAGGATCATTTAGTTTGTTTCATTTTAGTCTCTTTAGTTAGTTATTGCAGTTATTTGAGAGTTGTAAAACTTTAAGGATTTTGTTGAGCTAGTGGATTGTACTAGCCGTTAAAATTATTACCGTTATCCGCATTTAAGTTATTTCAAATTGTGGTTAGTGTAGATTGATATGATAAGATTAGTTGCTTTATAATAAAAAATGCTAAAATTACTAATATATTTTCATATTAATTACCTCTTTAAATGTGTATAACTAATTAGAGGTATTTTTGATAATATAGTATCAAATATAATTGTAATTAATTAGTTTTGCATTGAAATTGTTGATATTTGCTTACATATAAATTAAAAAAAAAAACATTTTTGCATATAATAATGGCAGGAACGAGTACTAATTATGCAAATGAATTTTGCCTGAAAATTTAAAAATAAAAAATATAAACTTATTAAAATGCAAGTGGTGTGAACTTGAAATTCGTGTCTTGTAAAAAGTTGGTATAGTAAAATTAAGGGAGTCGATAGAGCAAAGTCGTGGTCTTTACCCTTTTCTTGAAATAATTAGATGGGTCATGATATATATTTAAAATATTATCACTTTTGTGGGGTACACATTTTATGCTTAAGAAATTATATTCGTAATATTGTAGTGTAAAGTAGATCAAAATAAATAATCAAAATATGTTAATAAATAAATAATCAAAATACTATTATTTTACCAAAATTTTAAAACAGAAACACTTATATACTATCATACTTTTAAAATATGTGAATAAATAAATAATCAAAATATGTGAATAAATAAAATGAATCTTTTTATATTCCGTTAAAACATTGACATGTGATATTTATAATTTACAAAATAAAAATTTGTGTTCTAAAATATTGGACTGCACCCTTACATCATCCCTCCCACCTAAAGAAGTACATTCAATTCCTAGATTACACCACTCAACGCCTTTTGCCATTGTTGTTTCTTGAGTCCTCATCTACGATAATTGATCCAGAAATTGAAAACCCCTCACTTTCTTCTTTGAGAATCATTTCTCTTCACCTGCAAAAAAAGAAGAATTAAGGAATGAAAAAAGGAATGATCTTAAGTTTTTCATGTACTTTGAAAAGGAAAAGAAAACACCAGCTAAATTGATATAAATCTGATTTCTGATTATAAATTTTAAAAATGAGATAATATTTGACCTTATCAAAATTCTCAATGAATTAACTAATCTAATATCAAAAAGTTTTTATTAATGTTATTAAAGAAAAATTTGAAACGTATATGTGATTGAGTTCTAATTTCAAATTCAAATTCAAATTTTCACAATCCTTTCCGGAATTTTTTCTCAAATAATCATTTTTTACTTTTTTATTTACCAAAATGATTCACTGTTCAAACTATTGCCCAGAATGTCCATTTTTTTGAAAATCGCTACACCGTGTAGCGAGTTTGATTAGGGTTTGTCAAAACTCGCTACACCGTGTAGCGAGTTTAGGATAATTAAGTTTGGCCCTTTGAAAATTAATTAGGGCATTTAATTAACCTAAACTCGCTACACCATGTAGCGAGTTTGGTCAAACCTAATTAAACTCGCTACACGGTGTAGCGAGTTTGAAATCCCTTTTTTTCTTATTTTATTTAATTCTTCTCTTCTCTTCTCTTCTTTCTTTCTATATATATATTATATAATATTATATATATATATATATATATATATATATATATTTATATATATATAAAATAATAAATTAGAAAGAGGAAGTCCCTTTAAAAGTCCTCTCACTAAGAGAGGTCTCAAAGGAACTTGAAAAACAATGAAGATGAATCATCTATTTATAGTAGAAGAAAGATTTGAAAAATGTATGATACATATATGTGGAAAACACAAAAAATATTTAAATTTAGAGAAGGTGGGAAAAACAAAATTTCATTTGCCTCCAAAAATTTCATTTGCACTCCTCATGAATTTTTTGGAGGCAAATGAATTTTTTCCTTAAATCAATTACTTCTCTTGAACCTTTTACTTGTTTCATTTTTATGTGAAATCCTCATGAAATTTTTGATTAGTAATATACGTGATTTAATTATCTTAATAATGAAAACTTAAAAAATCTTGTATTTAATTTTTCAAATTTTTTTTGAAAAAATTCAATTAACCTTACCACTAAATTTAAATTAAAATAGAATTAACTTTCTTTCTACTTCTTTCTGAGACGGAAGGAATAATTCACTAGCTCTTGCATATTTATTATAATGATTACTTGTAGCATAATAGATATTTAAAAAAAAATACTAATTTGGATCATAATAGAGTATGAGAAATATGTAGAAATAATTTCATGCGCCACCTCACCCTAAATCATTATTCATAAAAGTGTAAAAATTGAAAAATTAAATACAATATTTTTTAAGTTTTCATTATTAAGATAATTAAATCACGTATATTACTAGTCAAAAATTTCATGAGACTTTCACATAAAAATGAAACAAGTAAAAGACCCAAGAGAAGTAATTGATTTAAGGAAAAATTTCATTTGCCTCCAAAAAATTCATGAGGGGTGCAAATGAAATTTTTGGAGGCAAATGAAATTTTGTTTTTCCCACCATCTCTAAATTCAAATGTTTTTTGTGTTTCTCACATAAATGTATCCTACATTTTTCAAATTTTTCTTCTACTATAAATAGATGATTCATCTTCATTGTTTTTCAAGTTCCTTTGGGACCTCTCTTAGTGAGAGGACTTTTAAAGGAACTTCCTCTTTCTAATTTATTATATATATATATATATATATATATATATATATATATATATATATATATATATATATATGAACGGTATAAACCGAGATACAAACATGGGCTTGCTCGAGCTGGGCCCAATTGGATTGGGCCACGAATATTATCTAATAACCAAGTATCAGGGCCGAGTAAGGTCTTCCTAGTATGCCGAGGAACATTTACCTCGGCCTTATGTCATCATGCTTGGGCCGTCATGTCGCAAGTGACGAGGAGAGAAAAGTTCTTACCCCGGTATTTCAACACTATGACGAGGAAACAAAATCATTTACCCCGGCATATATACTTGTCGGCCAATCACCAAATGACGAGGAAACAAAATCATTCACCTCGGCCTATTTGCCAAGGCCGAGTTAAAACATTTATGTTCCTCGGCGTTCCGGCTAGCAGATTATACAATCCTTATACAACAAGGATTATACATTCATGATCCAATCAGGATTGTAACCAACTACACCACTTCAAGTTAAACAAGGACTCCTTAACATATATAATTCTCATAGGATTACGTCTTATCTCTTTACAAGTTCACTTCAACATGGATTCTATCAATCCATCCCTATAAATACAAGCCCCATGGCTCATTATTAGGTACGTCACTTTTTACCTTGGGAAAACTCTGTCCATTTGTTTTCTCATATACCAACCGTGAACTTACTCTCACGCCGGAGGGACTTTAGCCGGATCCGCCCCGGCTTAGTTTACGTGTTTTCTCTTATTTTCAGGCCTTGCAATCACCGGAGCAATCATCGCTTGGATTTGGGCTGTTTTGACGATTTTGGCATCATCAATTGGTTCCATTGCCGGGAACTCGATTCAAACACCCTTTGTTTGGCCTGGAAAACGCTCGCTAAAAGCCAATTTTCCTGCCGGAATTTTTCTCTCATTGAACGGAATTTCTGGAATCGTTTGGGTTCTGTTCTTGAAACCGCCGGAATCTGCAAATTTCAACCTGAATTTACCTAGATTCCGTTGGAGGCGTTTGTGGCGTGAATTTCCTCCCCAGTTTGGCTTGAATTATTTTGTGTTGAAAAAATAACAATTAGCTTTTTGTTTGTGGTCAAAATTTGTCCTAATTTTGGCCATAAATTTGGTTCTATTGAAATTGTGATTTTTGGAAAATTTACACTTGGTAATTTGCTGTTGACTCACCATGGAAGGACAGTTTACGAGTGTTACGGCTGAAGACCCCACCCAGGTGAATGGGGCGAACACCGGAGCCGAGGAACTGCCTCCTCCTCCTCCTCTACCTCGCCTGAGATGCCCTCCTCCTCTCCATGACCCTTCGTTCCAAGGGTCAGGTGAATGCCGAGGGAGAAGGTGCTGAGCTTCCTCGTCCTACTCGTGCCCGCGGAAAGCAAGTGGGAAGGAAGAAAACAAAGAATGCCGACGCCGATCAAGCAGGAGGAAGTCAACCCATTGACCGACGCTCTTTGTTACATAGGAAAATGGAGACATTACAAAGAATGTATGAAACACAGGCTGCTCTCTTGCAATTGGACCCAGAGCATTCTATGGCTGAATTTATTAGGCCATCTGTGGGCAACCCCCTCGAAAAGGGACAGGATGAGCAGCGAGCTCCTCTCCTCAAAACCGGAGAACTACCAAGGCAAGCTCCTAGAGAACCTACTCGTCCTCGGCATGACAACAAGAAGAAGGACCAGGTGGTTGACCTGAGAAGCCACTTAACCCCCAGGGACGAGGAAGTAAATTCCAGGGACCTAAGAACGAGACTTAGCCTGAACAGGCACCTGTCCCCTGCTCGTCTCGTCATGGCCCCTCGGCGTCCCACATCACCACGAGCTCGTCGACCGGATTCTCCTCGTCCTCGGCATAGAGAGTTTGCTAGGCCAAGGACCCCCGAACCGTACAGGATAATACTTGGTGGCCAAGACCTGGAACTGAGGCGTGATAAGTCCCCTTCCAAACGGGACAGCCACCGACATGACGCGGAGCACAGTAGGGTGAATGATCGCCCCAAGGACAAATCCGTCAGAAGCTCCCAACGAAGCACCCGCTCAAGCAGTGACAAGGGAGTGGAAACCAAGCAATGGGAGCTGTTGAAGCAAAGACTGGATGACATGGAGAGGGGAAAGAAGTTCAATGACGATGATTACGACTGGGCAACACGTCCATTCTCCTTGAGAATAACTGCAGCTCCACCTAATCCCCACCTCAAGCTCCCTAATTTCGAAAAATACAATGGCACTACTGATGCAAAAGACCACGTGCAAAGTTTTGAACAAACTATGAATCTCCACACCATCGCCGATGACACCGCTCCGTAAAGCTTTCGCGAGCACCTTCTCCTGAATGCCTTTGACCTGGTTCCGTGAGCTTAAAAGAGGTAGCATCGATTGCTGGAGAGGCATGAGGAGAATGTTCTTGGACCACTTTGCTACCGCTGGTAAGAGGAAGATAAGGCTGGCCGACTTGGCCAACATTGAGCAGGGAAAGGGAGAGACCACCCTCAGCTATTATAATCGGTTCCGAAAAATGGCAGACCAGGTTGAAGAGAGCCTCACTGATAGGGAAGTCATTGTTTGTTTCAACTCTGGCCTAAAATCCGGTCCCCTCGTTTATGAACTTTCAGCCCGGGAACCTCAAACAAAGTCCAAACTATACAAGGTAGCTTATGCCATTTCCATGGCTGAGGACAAAACAAAGAAAATGGGAGCTGACAAGACAGAAACAGAGGCGACAGGCACTCGCCAGAATGATAATGGGAACGACAAGGGTTCTAAAGGGAAAAATAAGATAAGGAGCATGGAGAAGCTTGAATTCACTCCTCTTACAAAACCCATCTCTGAAATCATGCAGCTGGTCAACCTTCCTCCACCTCATCCAATGACTGACAAGCCAAAATTCCCTCGTAACATGAACAAATACTGTGATTTTCACAAAGACCACGGGCTCACCACTGATGGCTGTTGGGCCCTCAAGAAAATAATCCAAAAATGGGTCGACGAGGGAAAGTTAGATCGTTATGTCATGAAAAAAGACAACAAGCGGAAGCGGAAGGAAGAGGAAAGTGAAGATGACGACAAAAGCGAGGATGAAGACCGCAGGCCTCCTAGGGCCAAGTTGCATGTGATACGGGAAGAGGTAACTTCTACTAGAAAACTAAGGGACCAGATCCACGAGCTGAGCAAAGTGTACCATGTTCCTGCTTGGATCCATAAAGCAGAAGAGGTCATTAGTTTCTCTCCTAATGAGTTGGCTGGAAGCCGAGCAGCTCGTGAACAACCCCTGGTGATAAAGGGCCGAATAGACAATGTTGAATCCGAAAGACTTCTCGTTGACACGGGGGCCTCCCGTGACATCCTATATTACTCAGCCTTCCAACAGATGGGCTTGAAAGACACCATGTTGGAACCCTATCATGGAAGGCTAGAAGGATTCACCAATCATAAGGTGGGAGCCAAGGGAACTGTGGAGCTGGAACTTGAAGTCGGTGATCATCCCTTCCTAGCCAAAGCCACAGTCAATTTCGTAGTCATGGATTTGACTAGTGATTACCATGCGATCATAGGCATTCCAAGTCAAGCTAAACTGGGGATGGTGGCCTCACTTCCCCACCAACGAGTTAAATTCCCCACTCGGGCAGGGATTGGATGTGTGAGGGCCACCCCCAAAGACTTCTTGGAACATGTCGTAAAGAGCAGAAAGAAATCCAAAAGTGTGGAGATAGATACCCCCGAAGAAAACACCAAGATCTCAAAGTCTCGGAAAACCACCGAAACTAGCTCCAGAATGAGCTATATTCGTGAAGTGCTTGCAGATGAGGATGAACCTGTGGTCCTAGAAATTGCGGATGACCAAGGCATAGTCCTACCTGTACCTGAGGAAGAACCTATGGTCCAAGAAATTGCAGATGACCTAGGCACAGTTCCGCCCGTATCCAAGGAAGACCCTGCTCTCTTCAACGACCAGAACTCGGGGGCCAACCACGACCTAGGGAAGGTCAATCTCCCCGATGTTGATAAACTTATGGAGGAAGAAGGCCTCAACGTGAACGACAACGAAGGGAGAAGAATTAGAGAGATCATTATTGAGTCTCTAGAATTCCGTGACGATCCTGAAATGAAGCCTGTAGATGAACTGGAAGAGGTAGCCATCAATCCTGACTATCCTGAACAAAAATCAAGCTCTGGGGCCAATTATCTCCCGTAAGAGAAAGAAAAAATCATCTCCCTCTTGAAAAGCAGTCTTGACGTCTTTGCTTGGAGAGTCGAAGATATGAGGGGGATCAATGAAGAAGTAGCCCTCCACCGCCTGGAAGTTGATCCTTTGGCAAAGACTATCTCCCAGACAAGGAGAAATTTTGCAAGGGACAAGGAGGAAGCCATAAAAGAAGAGGTGCAGAAATTACTCAGCGCCGGAATAATTCGTGAAGTCAAGTACCCCGTTTGGTTGGCCAATGTAGTTATGGTGAAGAAGAATAATGGGAAATGGCGTATGTGCATAGATTTTACTGATCTAAACAAGGCCTGCCCCAAGGACAGCTATCCTCTCCCTAGAATTGATAAGTTGGTTGATTCCATTGCTGGACACCAAACTCTCAGCTTCCTAGATGCCTATTCAGGCTATCATCAGATAAAAATGGCGGAAGAGGACATTGAGAAGACGGCCTTCCAAACACACAGGGGAAGTTCTTTGTTACATCATGATGCCTTTTGGGCTCAAGAACGCGGGTGCTACATACCAACGGATGGTGAATCGAGTTTTTGCAAGCCAAATAGGTCGCAACATGGAAGCTTATATTGATGACATGGTCATAAAGACCAAGGAAGGCAGTCACGTTCCCGACCTGGAAGAGACAATTCACAACCTCCGAACTAATAACATGAAGCTAAACCCAAGCAAGTGCGTGTTTGGGGTAACATCCGGAAAGTTCCTAGGCTTCATGGTATCTCAAAGAGGGATTGAAGCAAACCCCGAAAAAATAAAGGCGCTCGTTGACATGAAGGAACCTACCACCATCAAGGAGGTTCAAAGACTTAATGGAAGAATCGCGGCCCTTGGAAGATTCATCGCCAAATCCGCTGAAAAGTCACTGCCTTTCTTCAAGGTATTGAAGGGTACCAAGAGCTTCTCCTGGACTCCTGAATGCTCCGAAGCATTCCTCCGGTTGAAGGAGTACTTGGGTTCCCCTCCCTTGCTTAGCAGTTCGACTACCGGTGAGATCTTTGTACGTCTTCCTAGCCGCCATCGATCATGCCGTCGCAGTTGCCCTAGTTCGAAATGATGAAGGAATTCAAAAGCCTGTCTACTATGTCTCTAAGGCACTGTCCGACGTGGAAAGCAGATACTTCAATGTGGAGAAGATAGCGTACGCACTAGTCATCGCCTCAAGAAAATTACGCGCCTATTTTTCTGCACATCCTATCACCGTATACACAAATGAACCATTGAAGAAAATACTACATAAGTTGGACGGCTCCGGACGTCTCCTTAATTGGTCCATTGCTCTCACTGAGTTTGATATCACTTACCAACCAAGGAAGACCCTCTGGCACACCTTTGGTTGACTTCATGGTCGAGACCGCCTTTATGGGTGAGCATCTCCCCACCTCTCTAAGCAAAACGCACTGCAGGATAAAGACTCTCCCATTGAACTCCCACCCAACTGTTGGATCCTGTATACGGACGGATCAGCCACAAAGGAAAGAAGCGGAGCTGGAATTGTACTAGCAAGCCCAGAAGGAGAATATAGTACGCAAGACGCCATCCGTTTCAAGTTCCCTGCCTCCAATAATCAAGCGGAATATGAAGCTCTAATATTTGGCATTGAGTTAGCCTCCCTCTATGGAGCAACTAAGGTGGCGGCTTTCTGCGACTCCCAACTCGTTGTCAAACAAGTAAAGGGAGAGTATAATGCCCAAGACCCCACCCTTGCCAAGTATAGAGACCTGGTCCTAGATATGACGAAGAAGATGGAATTTTTCGAGCTCAAACAAATTAGCAGGGAAGATAACCAAGTCGCAGACGTTCTCTCCAAACTGGCAACCATGGATGTGTCTAAGACCAGTCCATATGTAGTTTATGCCGAGGAACCTGCATACGAAAGACTACAAGTCATGCTATTAGAGGGAGAGGAGAGATGCTGGATCGATGACTACATTGAATACATTGAGAAGGAGAAACTCCCCAAAGATGAAGCTCAAGCTAAACTCATCAAGAAGAGGTCACCAAGGTTCGTGGTAATAAGCGGAGTCCTCTACCGAAGATCTTTCACGAAGCCCCTGCTAAGATGTGTCTATCCCAAGGAAATTCAGAACCTCTTGGCAGAAGTGCATGAAGGCGTTTGCGGCGGACACCCGGGGGCCAGAACCTTAGCTGACAAGATCATATCGCTAGGTTACTACTGGCCAAACCTAAGGGAAGACGCGCACGCCTATGTTAGAAAATGTGACAAGTGCCAAAGATTCTCTGACATTCCTAGACTACCTGCAGTCGAGCAAACACTTGTAATACCTACGTGGCCATTTGATATGTGGGGGATCGATATCATCGGACCCTTCCCTCCCGCCCGTGGTAATTGCAAGTACGTGATAGCAGCTGTTGGTTACTTCTCCAAATGGATAGAAGCCAAGGCATTAGCCAAGATAACGGAAGAGAACGCGATCAACTTTGTCCATGACAACATCTGGTGCAGATTCGGCCTTCCACATACAATTGTCTCTGATCATGGACTGCAATTCTCCACAGCATTCACTACAGAATTGGGAAGGGTAAAAGTCCGCCATGCAAAATCTTCAGTTAGCAGACCACAAGGCAACGGCCAAGCAGAAGCAGCAAACAAACTGGTCCTAACCGCCCTTACCAAGAACCTTGAGGGACGTGAGGGTAGATGGTTGGACGAACTTCCTCTAGCCTTATGGGCTGTTCGCACAACCACCCGGGGGCCAACCGGGGAAACCCCATTCGCACTAACCTTCGGTTCTGAGGCTATGGCACCAGCGGAGATGGCCATCCCTACTGTGAGAAACTCCCATTATGATGAGCAATTCAATAAGGTCAATAGGCTCCTAGACCTGGACCTGATAGATGAGAAACGACTAGCTGCACAGATGAGGATGGTGAATTACAAGCAAAGGACCAAGGCGTACCACGACAAGAGGGTCATCAGAAGAGTATTCCAAGTAGGCGATTGGGTACTTAGAAAAATTGAAGCTACTGGTCGGAAGGCAGAACAGAACAAGCTCTCCCCAAATTGGGAAGGTCCATATATCATCACTCAAGTCATTCGAGAAGGGACCTACAGATTGAAGACCAAGGAGGGGAAGGATCTCAAGCATCCGTGGCACTCCGACAACCTTAGAAAATATTATCACTAGTCTGGTTTATTTTACAGTAGATTAGTTTCTTATTTCCTGTCTTTTATTTTTTGTTAGTTGATAGGATCGCAGTTCGATGTAATCGCGTTTCAGTTTTACGAAAGCAGTTTCTTCCAACACGCAAAGCAACTATCAACTCTTCATACAGACACCGGAGACGGGGATTTTACCCCCGACTCTTCGAAACATACATCCTGTCAAGGGTCCACCTTGATTTAGGATACCAACAGCCAAGACCAAGGGTTCTCCTTGGCCTGATGGCTTACCACACATCCTGTCAAGGGTCCACCTTGATTCAGGATACCAACGGCCAAGACCAAGGGTCCTCCTTGGCCTGATGGCTTACCACACATCCTGTCAAGGGTCCACCTTGATTCAGGATACCAACAGCCAAGACCAAGTGTCTTCCTTGGCCTGATGGCTTACCACACATCCTGTCAAGGGTCCACCTTGATTCAGGATACCAACGGCCAAGACCAAGGATCCTCCTGGGCCTGATGGCTTACCACACATCCTATCAAGGGTCCACCTTGATTCAGGATTTACAAACATAATAGCCAAGACCGAGGATTTTCCTCGGCCTGATGGCTTGACATACGTCCTACCAAGGGTCCGCCTTGATTCAGGATTACAACACATTCAAGGCCAAGGAAACCTTCCTCGGCATAAATAACTTAAAGAGTATAGTAAAAGTCAAGGAGTCCTTCCTCGGCCTAACCACTTGCTCAACAATTAGGGAGCGAGGAACCCCCCTCGGATCCCCCCTTCTTAAGTCTAGTGCCACTGCCTAGCATACAAAAATATAAGCAAGTTATTGAAATAATGCAAATCATGACAAAAGGATCTTTCATTAATATTCAAAGAGAATTACAAATCCTACCGTCTATTACAAAAAGCAAAGAAAGGGAAATCTATCCTAAGTTTGCTGCTCGTCATCAAAAGACTTCTCAAGCCACTCCTCAGTAATGGAGCCGGGGGGAGGAAGGACCGTTTGATCAGTAAGGGCATTAGTCTTCTCGGCCTCTCCTTCCACCTCAGCCTCCATGTCCTCAGGCTCTCCCCCATCCTGGATCGCCTCCACCAAGTCTTTAAGATTACCGGGAACAACGGAGGCCGGCTTCCACGCTTCTCTGCAGGCCCGAGCATCCTTAGCTGCCATTATTTCCAAATTACTATCAGAGAAGGGCACCAGGTGGTGGAGAGCCCTAACTTCCTCGCTATATTGATCCCGGCATATCAACATAGCCACCTTATTAATATCCAAGCTGGTGGAGGGGTCAGCCAAGATACTTCGAGCCAGGTGAAGATATCCATCTTCAAACATGGTGGCCGTTTGCTCGTCCACGGCTTCTTGGAAGGCCGAGCTAGCCAACATAGCATCCTTGAAAGCTTGGCTATCCTTGAAACGGGCAACTGCCTCCTCTTCTCTTTGAGGAAGGGTAGCCTCAAACCCTCGACACTTGGATTCGACTTCCTCGGCCCTTGTTTGGACCTCGGCCTTAGCCTTCTTTGCTTCCTCCACCTCAACATTTTTTAGCCGGAGTTGTTCCTCGGCTTTATCTCGAGCATCCTTGATCCGAGCACGAGCTTCCTCGGCTATTTTTATCTCGGCCTCAACCTTAGCTTGAGCAGCTTCAAGCTCGGCATCTTTGGCCTTCAAGAGTTCAGCCAAGTTGGCCGCCTTAGCTTCACTCTTCTTTTGAGCAGCTTTGGCATCAACCACCCGCTTCTCTTGGGCCTTGGCCAAAACATCCTCATAGGCTGCAATGCTGGCCGACTGGAAGAATAAAATGTGTTAAAATCGTGAAACAAGTACAAACAAAATCAACAAAGACAAAGTACGAGATCACTACCTCAGCCAACATGAGACCCTTACGGCAGAGAAAATGGTCCCTGCTCGCCTTCCCCTTCACCAGGGTGTCATATACATCCTCATCCAAGGCCCTTTGGATGGGAGTTCGGCCCAACTTCATCATATAACTCTTCCTGTCTAGCACAGGAAGGCCCTTTAGACGAGGGACGTTTGCCACCATGAGCTGAGCAAGCTTCTCAGCATCAGCTTGGGTTTTGACATTTTGGATGGTCAAGGGAGGGTCAGCATCAGGATTGGAAGCCTCCCCAACATTCGCCTTCTTGGCTGAAGGCTCCTCGGCACTAGCTCCTTGAGCTCTCTTGGAGCCAGAATGCCTGGGGACAAGGTCGGTTTCCTCGGTCTCTGTCTCCTCGGCATTAGTAGGAGGGTTAGGCACATCTCCAATAGGGGGGTCAACCCGTTCCTCGGACATAGCCTCCTCGGCGTTCACGTCCCCGTGTGGCACAATAGGAAGGGGTTGATCACCTTGAACATTCAGCACTAAATTACGAGCATTGGCTTCTTCCCTCCTCTCCACCAAAGCATACTTCTTTCTTAGTTTCCTCTTTCTCTTTATCAGCTCCTGGGGACTAAGTCTCTCCATGGCTATGGCTGCTTCTTCCTCGGCAGTTAAATCTGTAAGGACAAGGAAGAAATGGTCAAGTACGAGCAGAGGGAATCAGCATGCAAAAATTACAAGTAACAAAGATAAATGTTTACATCCAACAATGTCAATTGCTTTCAGACATTGGTCACGGGGACGGTCGGTCTTGCACCTAGTACAATCTTCATGAAATACAAATTCGGGATGTATCGTCCAATCATTAAAATGCCTTCCTCTTTTAACAGCGACGAGATTAGCCACCCTATCCTTTGGTCCCGGCATCAACCCTGCTTGGACATAAAAATGGTCTGAAGACTCAATTGCCTTCCAGTCGAGGAGCCCCACCTCGGCAGATTCCTCCAAGCGCTTGATTAGAGCCTGGGTCCACTCATATTGTTGGACAACAAAAGAGGAAGTGGGATCCTTGCAAGGAGACTGGAACTCCCAACCTTGACGACTTTCAACCCGGATAACATGGTTATCCCAGCTTGCAACTTTGCTAGACATGGGGAGAAGCAGCTTGGGTTTTTTGGAGGCACTCCTGATGACGACTAGGTAATTTTCCTTGATAACTTGGACTACGTAAAAATGAGGGAAAGCACCCATGGTCGGCTCAAAACCTAGGCTACGGCAGAGGACAATGAAGCTCACAAGAACCCTAGTGCCATTGGCTCCTAGCATGGCCGGCACTGCCCTAACGTCATCCAAAAATTCATTGATGAATGGGTCCAAGGGAAGACGAAGCCCCTGTTGAAACTGTTTGAAATAAAGATGGACATAATCTTGGTTGTAGTAGAAGTTCTGCTCCTCCTTATCAGTCTTGAGGTCAAGCTTGCCCATATAAGTTAACTTGTACTCGGTTCTATCCACCCCGTACTTGGAATATAACTTCTCGATCATGGGATCCCCAGGCTTTGGAGCCCTCTCCCTTTGTTTACCTCGGCTTTCCCTTCTTCGTACCAAGCGGCCATCAGCTTGGGCACCTTCCACGAAGGCGTCAACTATTTGAGTAGACGAGGAGGGTACTCCTTCTCTTCCCGTCATATCTGCATAAAGACGAGGGGACAAAGTTAGTTACCTCGTCAATGGCTGATTTTAGGACGGGGAAGGGAGTTTCCCCTCCTCGTCATGTCATAAGGCCGAGGAGGGAGCCGTACCTCTCAGACGCTCACGCATTTCGCGATTGGAGGCCGGGTAGAACAGTTCGATGTGCTCCATCATCTCAAATTTCTATCCTCAAAAACTATAACGTTGGGTGAACCCGGACTCAATCCTATCTATTCTTGTGGAATCTGGGTATTGAAGGAATAACCGAGTCCGGCCATAACCTCTCAATTGCTTGCTTATTTCATCCAAGGTCAGCATCATCCAAGGTCCCCTCTCTCTCTGATAGACCCTTAGATTGCCAGTGTGATATCCATAACGGAATCGGGGGGAATGGTCCCAAGAACGTGCCATTTCTAAGGGGAATCAAAGATTAAAGGGGGATTTCATTCAATATTCAAGAAAGTTCATACAAAATGCAAAGAAAATCAAAGACTTTGAAGTTTTGAGAGTTCAGGACAAATTCATAAAGGAAAGTTTCATTCTTTAACAATGGCGGTTCTTGGCACATACAAAGTTCCTCCTAAAAACCCTAGAAGACGCTAAAGCATGAAGGGAATTCTTGAGAAGGGAAGAAAATTCGTACCTGAGGTCGAAAACGTGTTCTGAATCGCAACAAAAAGCAACGTCGCCGGAAAGATCGAGTTCACCGGAATTTGGAAAGGATGAACGCTGTGTTCGCCGAAAATTTCTTTTGCCTTTGCTCTCAAACAGGAGGTTTGTAAAGAGTGAAATGAAAAGGGTTTTTGGTTTTATACTCCCCCAAATCGGGTTAACCCGTGGGTAAAGCAACGACCCGGGTAATACGCCCCCAACATTAAATGCTATCACCGGTTTTCGAGGCATGACAAGACTGGGGGGGGGGGCCCAGGTAATCATTAGAATAGCAACCGTCAGTTACACGAGGCGACATCGAGGAAACGAATCAAACCTTTTCGTATCCCTTAGCCGAGGACGAGGTGACTTTCTACTCGTCCTAAGCCGAGCTAGAAAGTCGGGGGCCACTGAACGGTATAAACCGAGATACAAACATGGGCTTGCTCGAGCTGGGCCCAATTGGATTGGGCCACGAATATTATCTAATAACCAAGTATCAGGGCCGAGTAAGGTCTTCCTAGTACGCCGAGGAACATTTACCTCGGCCTTATGTCATCATGCTTGGGCCGTCATGTCGCAAGTGACGAGGAGAGAAAAGTTCTTACCCCGGTATTTCAACACTATGACGAGGAAACAAAATCATTTACCCCGGCATATATACTTGTCGGCCAATCACCAAATGACGAGGAAACAAAATCATTCACCTCGGCCTATTTGCCAAGGCCGAGGTAAAACATTTATGTTCCTCGGCGTTCCGGCTAGCAGATTATACAGTCCTTATACAACAAGGATTATACATTCATGATCCAATCAGGATTGTAACCAACTACACCACTTCAAGTTAAACAAGGACTCCTTAACAGATATAATTCTAATAGGATTACGTCTTATCTCTTTACAAGTTCACTTCAACATGGATTCTATCAATCCATCCCTATAAATACAAGCCCCATGGCTCATTATTAGGTACGTCACTTTTTACCTTGGGAAAACTCTGTCCATTTGTTTTCTCATATACAAACCGTGAACTTACTCTCACGCCGGAGGGCCTTTAGCCGGATCCGCCCCGGCTTAGTTTACGTGTTTTTTCTTATTTTCAGGCCTTGCAATCACCGGAGCAATCATCACTTGAATTTGAATTTGTTTTGACGATTTTGGCATCATCAATATATATATATATATATATATATATATATATATATATATATATATATATATATATATATATATATATATATATATATATATAAAGAAAGAAAAAGAGAAGAGAAGAGAAGAATTAAATAAAATAAGAAAAAAAAGGGATTTCAGACCCAAATCAAACTCGCTACACCGTGTAGCGAATTTAATTAGGTTTGGCCAAACTCGCTACATGGTGTAGCGAGTTTAAGTTAATTAAATGCTCTAATTAATTTTCAAACGGCCAAACTTAATTACCCTAAACTCGCTACACGGTGTAACGAGTTTTGACCAGACCCAAGTCAAACTCGCTACACGGTGTAGCGATTTAAAAAAAAAATGGACATTCTGAACAATAGTTTGAACAGTGAGTTATTTTGGTAAATAAAAAAGTAAAAAAGGATTATTTGAGAAAAAAATTCATCCTTTCCGTAACTAATTATTACTTGCTTATCATTTTTTTTTTTTAAGAAATTACTTGCTTATCACTTCAGAAGTCTAAATGGGATAGAATTTTAATTCAAATAATTTAAATTTGTACTTAAATTTAGATACAAGTAGTAGTTAAGTAATTACCTTAGATGATGCACTTTTGTTTAAACATGTACATTTCGAAATAATTTTAAATACAGATTGTAAAACCTGTTAAATAATTAAATGTTGATAGATAAATCATTAACTTTCGTGAAATAATAAATTAATACTTCATCTATTTCAAAATAAATATTCATTAAAAAAAAAGATGTTTAAAAAATATATACTCCCCCCGTCCCATTGATAGCTTCACCCTTTTGAACATGGCAAGCAAATTAAAAAAAAAAAGGTTAGTGGAGAAAGTGTTGTGAGTATAAAAGTAAAATAGAAGAGAGAATGAGTGGAGGAAATAACAAGTTGATTGATGTTGTGAGTATAAAAGTAAAGTAGAAGAGAGAATTTGTGGGTGAAATAGTAAAGATTCTTTGTCATTTAAGAAAAAGAGAAGCTTTTAACGGAACACCAATTTTGATAAAAGGTGAAGCTATCAATGAGATGGAGGAAGTATTATTTAGGAATAAAGTCTTTTGCAAGAATATCATTTTTTAAAAGTAAAATATTTCATAAAATAAAATAGTCATTCATTTTTTGAAGTGGAGGAAGTAAGTCATTATATTCAACCAATAACTAAAGAGGACTTTAGGGCCGTTTGGTTCGCGAAATTTACCATATTCATTTTTTGAAGTGGAGGAAGTAAGTCATTATATTCAACCAATAACTAAAGAGGACTTTAGGGCCGTTTGGTTCGCGAAATTTACCATTCTGCCGATGGAATGGAATGGTCAATTTTGTTTGACCAATTCCATTCTCTTGTTTGGTTTAACTTTTTCATTTCGGAGGAATGGCAAATTTCATTAAATGAAGAAATTAGTCATTTCCTCCAAAAATGGAAGGAATGCTCAATTCCTTTGACAATGAAATTGTAAATTTTTTTTTTGATCAAAATACCTCTAAACTCAAATCACCCCTACCCCTGCCTACCCACCCCCACCCAGTCCCTGCCCTACCCCACCCCCACCTCCCCTTCCAATTTTTTTTTAAAAGACCCCTGCCTACCCACCCCTACCCAGCCCATGCCCTATTCCACCCCACCCCTCCAAAAAATTATTTTTTAAAAGATCCCTGCCTACCCACCCCCACCCAGCCCCTGCCCTACCCCACCCTCACCCCCCACCCCCTTCCAATTTTTTTTAAAAATGACCCCTGCCTACCCCCCCCCTCCATCCAGCCCCTGCCCTACCACTCCCACCAAACCCCCCACACCCCCCACGAATTTTTTTTTACTCATTTTGCATACCCCTGCCTACCCCCTCCGGCCCTACCATCCCCACCTACCCCCAAACACCCCCCCCCCAATATTTTTTTTTTTTTTTTACTCATTTTGCCTACCCCCACCCCCACCCCCACGATTTTTTACTCATTTTGCATACCCCCTACCTACCTACCCCACCCACCCACCACTGCCTTAACCCCCTCCCCCAATTTTTTTTAAAGAAGGGTTAATTGAACATTTTATATGCTTTCATTCCATTCCTATAATTTGTATTTTCAAAACAAACATGATTTGCGAAGAAATTGAATGACAATTTCATTCCATTTCGTGCCAATCAAACGGAGGGGTTTGACCAGTTTTTTTCCATTTCAATTCCTTCAGGAATTCAATTCCATTGACTATTCCATTCCTTCACTTTTTTTCCATCGAACCAAACGACCCCCAAGTTTTCAAAATACCAATGTACTTTTCATTTCACCTCACTTTTTATCTAAGTTAACGACATTATATGATTTAATTTGTTGTACAGTACAAATAATTAAAGTATAAAATGTGATGCTCATTTTTAAATGAGATCTAAAAAAAATGACTGTGTGTACGTACTCGCTCCCTCTTTAAATGAATGTAAAGAAAATTAAATTTTATTTTCATAATCAAGAGTAAAATTTAGATTATATTACTCCCTTCGTCCCAAAATGTTTGTCCCATTTGATTTTTTTGTTGAACTTTGACCACAAATTTATGAGAGATTAATCATGTTCATGAAATTTTAAAAGTTGTTGTTGATAATATTATTAATGGTGAATCAATAGAAATTTTTAGAATTTCATGAACATAATTAAATTGTCATATATTTGTGGTCAAAGTTCAACTAAAAAGTCAAATGGAACAAACATTTAGGGACGGAGGGAGTACTATTTATTTTAGGACGAAGAGAATTGGACATTCATTTTGGGATTAAGAGAATTGGATATTTATTTTGAAACAAATATATATTAAGATATAAGGGTTGATTTCGCCAATCTGAGTAAAATATATCAAAAAATTTGTTGTGCACAACAAAATCAAAAAAATATTCAGCAAATAAAAATGTACATAAATATATTAGCCTTTGACCTTTGACTATTCAATAAATCAATTAAATTTAAACATGGTCAGAATCATCTATAAATATGACGATTAGAAAAAATTTCGGAAATAACGATCATATTAAGGAAAATATTTGCAAATATAATAAGAGATAAACTTTGTGCGCCAATAATTAACCTGTTTATTTCTTAATTTTTGAATTATATTTGAGTTGGTCTTATGAAAAACTAGTTTTTTCTTAAGATATGAAAAAACGTGTTTTCAAATTAAGCGGTGGCAATTTTGTAAATACTGGCAATCATGTTCAAAATAAACGGTGGCATTTTTGTAATTACTGGTTTCCCCGTTTATGCCAGTGTCTGTTTAACAAACTGTCAGTGTGATAAAGTGCCAGTTCATGTATCACAAATTGCCAGTGAAAAAAGTGTCAGTACCAATTTAACAAAGTGCCGATGTAATGGCCCGACACTTTGGCAATTTGTTTAACTGGCTCTCGCACTTTTACACGGGCACTTTTATAAACATGAAGTGGCACTCTTCACATCGGCACTGCTCAACTAAAACGGCACTTTGTTACACTAATATTTTTGCTGGCTCTCAAAAACACAAGCTGGCATTCAAAAAACCATGAGCGGCATTCAAAATCACGTACTGGCACTCAAATACACAGACACTGGCACTCAAAAAACACTGATAATCATTTTTGCTGGCATTCAAAAAATATGGACTGGCACTCTATTATACACTAACTGGCACTCCAAAATACATGGACTGGCACTCCAAAACACATACACTGGCATCTAATTACCCAGTCCACCAATGCATCAAATTCTCAAACTGGTACTTAAATTAACATGTACTGGCACTCGAAAAAACATAGACTGGCATTCAAAAAACAATCCTCAAAATTCCAAAATAAACTGGCATTCCACATAACTGGCATTCCAAAACTATTGAACTGGCACTCAAATTAAAATAAACTGGCATTCCCAAACTGATCCTCAAATTAATACTTATACACTGATTGGCCATTGGTGGTAGAAAGAGAGAATTGTGAAGGTCTCTGTTCGTTTTCTCTCTCATCATGGAAGACGACGATGAGTTCGGCGACGTCCTCCGGCCTCGTAATTGAATTTGCCAACGCCGTCTCACCTGTTTCAAAAACCAAATCATCTCGGTAAGCATCGTCTTCATCTTCCATTCTGTTTCCGCCCAATTCAATTAGGGCTCCGGTATCAATTTCTTCTTTGTTTATTGCATTAGCTCGGAATTTCCATCGGTGTTGGCCCTAATTCGGAATTGGGTCGTTGTTTTGGGTTTGGATAGAGAGGGTCGCCGGTGAAGATTTGGGTGTGAGGGAGAAGGTTTGGCCGGAGAAGGAGACGGATTGAGGAAGAAGTCGACGCAATTGCGTCTAGAGAGAGAGGATAGAGAGAGAGAGGGTCTGCGCTGTGTGTCACTGTGGGGACCCCGACCCGGAACCTACACGTGTCCCGAGTTGGTGCGTCCCCAAACTAACCCAAAAACACTAAACTTTTAAAACTTTACTTTGACTTTCAAACATGAACATGAATAACATAACATTTCAAAAGAACTCCACTCTACTCCACCTCGGAGGAGGAGATAACTAACTTTGAAAATAGTTAACTGTTTAGTTACAAAAGATTTAAGGTTATGACGTAGAGTTTAAGGTTTATAATTACAAACTCCAAGAATGGAATTACCAAAATACAATTTATACGTCACCCTAAACATACCCTGACAATACCCAAAAGATTACTCCAAACTCCTCTCCGTCCTTACTTGGGCGGTCCTCCTGTCTCGGGATCTAAAACAGTAAAGGGAGAGGGGTGAGAATAAATCTCAGCAAGCTATTATGGATGCAGCAATATGCCAAATAAATGCAACATATAACAAGTCGCACATAACACATTGGGAAAGCTATAAACACATTCCATTACCTTGGTTTACCTTTTCCCGTCTGAACAGTAGTCGTACAACATTGGGTATAATAATACTCCAATTACAGTGAGCTGCTTAAGCAATACTCACGTCTTATAAGACCCGTTTTTCAGGGAACCATATAAGACAGTAGCAACTCTGTAAGGCTTTTGGCTCAATACAGATGCTATACCCCAACCCGTGGCCACAGGAGGGGACGGTCACAGATATAACATAATCCGATCACATCAGGTCACACTTCCATAGTTGATCGTGATTCATTATACCCCAACGTCAGCTGACTCACACATAATCAAGCACATAATAGATACTTGAATAAAATCCACAAAAGGGATAACAATATATCAACATGGTAAAATATACTCATGTTCAACCAATATCACAGTGCAACCTTAAATTAACACACTATGCATAATACAACAATGTATATGAACTCAATGTAAGCAAGGAAGTAGCATCAATCCATCCTACATGGTCATTATACAATAATACATAGCCTCTTTAAGGGTCTAAGTTGAATCTACCAAGTTGGGATCATAATTGTTTAGTTACTAAACTAGTTTATCTAACGTTTTCCAAGCAATAATTAAGGTACTTCCACTATTCCATTTTGATCACTTAGAATGTCATTGCGAAGCCAAAGTATTCTACTTTAATCTATGTTAAAGAGATTACATTTTGGTTCGAGTTTGATTAGGTTTGAACAGCTTCAAAATTGATGTGAGAAACCGCCCGAGCACGACTCGTGCCCCGAGCACGACTCGTGCTCAATCCCTTAAGTCACTCAGAATGATTGGACCTCCTAGGTACGACTCGTGCTCACGACTTGGCCAAGGGCACGACTGCGTGCCAAGGGGCACGACTCGTGCCTCGGCCGCATCAGTTTTTCAACAATGGTAACCTAAGTTTCCAATTCCTTCTTACCAAACTTAAGCTCAAGAACACCCATGACACTTAATCATTCCAAGTCCCATAAAGCAAGTAAATTCAACCCAAGAAATCCTAGATCATTCATTTCTACCCATTTCAAACCCTTTTTACAAAATCTTCCATGAACCCTAACTTCAAGAATTCCATTTTTAATCATTCAACTCCCAATAGGTTTCCTAAGCAAAAATCAACATTTCAAGAACAAGAACAACAAGAGATATTCATGAACATTCATGAGAAAAGAAGTCATAACAACTTACATGGATTTTAGAAGGGAAGATTGATCTAGATAGGTTCCTCTAGGAGATTCAACTTCAAAGATGATCTTAGACTTGATTTTTGATGAAGGAAAATCTTGACTTCAAAGCTTCATGCTTGGGCTTCCATGGGAGTCCTCTATTTTTTTCTCTAGGTTGAAGATGAGTAGTGAATGAGGAGGAAGAGGGGAAGGGGAAAGGGAGTAAGAGAGTTGAGAAGGGTGTGACACTTGGCATGGTAGGAGGAAGGGAGTATTTTTGGCCCCCCATGGGAAATAACCCAAGGCTTCCTCTACCCAAATTAAAATATCTTATCCCATTAATTCATCCTACTCATTTAAATTCCCTACATTATTTAACATTTTCCTATTTTTATTATTTCTCCTAGTTTCTTTATTTAATGTCCAATAAATTCTCATAAGTTCCTCAATTTATCTTTTCACCCAATTTATCTTAATTTAAGAATTTAGAGACATAATTGAACACATAAAGATAATATAAATATTAAAAGCATATAATTTAATATTTAAAATAAGTGCCTAGGGTTGGGGTCGTCACACTCACTCCCCCTTAAAGAAAATTCGACCCGAATTTTAAAAAGAAAACTTACTTGAATTTTCAAACAACGAAGGATATTTCGCTCTCATCTCCGACTCTAGCTCCCACGTTGCTTCCTCGACGGTGTGATTCTTCCAAAGGACTTTCACTATCGGAATACTCTTGGTTCTCAACTCTTTAACTTGGAACTCTAGGACTCTTAATGGCTCTTCAACATACGACATGTCCGCTTGGACATCATCGGGAGGAGAGCTCAAAACATGGGAGGGGTCATGACAATACTTCCTAAGCATAGAAACGTGGAACACATCATGAAGCAAAGAGAAAGACGGAGGCAACGCTAACCGGTAAGCCAATTCCCCTATCTTCTCTAGAATCTCAAACGGTCCTACAAATCTCGGAGCCAACTTACCCTTATTCCCAAACCTTTTAATCCCCGTCCTCGGAGAGACCTTCAAGAATACAAAGTCACCAACCCGAAATGATAAATCCCGCCTTCTATTGTCGGCGTAGCTTTTCTGTCTACTCTGAGCCGTCTTCAATCTATCCCGAATCACCTTGATCTTCTCCGTAGAATCTCGAAAGTCATCTCGATACTCGACTGATAACTATTGTTGTAAGCAAACTCCACTAAAGGTAAATGATCCTCCCAAGACAATTGGAAATCCATCACACAAGCTCGTAACATATCCTCAAGTATCTGAATAGTTCTCTCGGACTGACCATCGGTTTGAGGATGAAACGCGGTACTAAAACACAACTTAGAACCCAAAGCTTCATGCAATGCTCTCCAAAATCTAGATGTAAACCTCGGATCTCTATCGGAAACAATACTAACCGGAACCCCGTGAAGTCTTACAATCTCCTTTAAGTACAACTGAGCTAACTTCTCTAACGAATACTTGGTTGATACCGGAAGAAAATGAGCCGACTTCGTCAACCGATCCACAATAACCCATATAGCATCCATCTTCTTCGCGGTGAGAGGTAAACCCGAAACAAAATCCATCGAAATTCCTTCCCATTTCCATTCCGGAATATCCAATGGTTGAAGTAGTCCCGCCGGTCTTTGATGTTACGCCTTAATGCGTTGACACGTCAAACACTTAGATACATAATCCGCTATTTCCCTTTTCATTCCATTCCACCAATATCCACGCTTCAAGTCTTGATACATTTTGGTACTCCCCGGATGAATCGCAAACTTGGACTTATGGCCATCCTCTAAAACACGCTTCTTGATTTCCGGCGATGACGGAACGCAAATTCTCCCTTGGAAAGTTAAAATCCCATCTCGATTCAAAGCAAAATCCCCGGCTTTCCCATCTTGCACTTGATCACAAATTTTCTTCAATTCCGGATCTTCTTGTTGAGCTTCCTTCAAATCACCATACAATGTCGGAACGGCTCGAACATTCGCAACTATCACTTCACTCTTCAACTCCCGAGAACTCAAGGCTGTCACATACGCCTTTCGGCTAATCGCATCGGCCACCACATTGGCCTTCCCTGATGATAGGATATGACACAATCAAAATCCTTCAAAAACTCTAACCATCTTCTTTGCCGGTTGTTCAACTCCTTTTGGGTAAATAGGTACTTCAAACTCTTATGATCGGTGAAAATCTCGAATTTCGCTCCGTAAAGATAATGCTTCCACTTATGCAACGCAAATACAATCGCCGCCAATTCCATATCATGAGTAGGGTAATTCTGTTCCGCCGGTGATAACTTCCTAGAGGCATACGCAATAACCTTTCCATTCTGCATCAACACACATCCCAAACCCGCCTTCGAGGCATCACTATAAATAACAAAATTCTCGCAACCACTCGGAAGGGTAAGAACCGGAGCCGTCGTCAACCTCTTCTTTAATTCATCAAAACTTGCTTCACACTTGGAATCCCACACAAACAATACATCTTTCCGAGTCAACCTAGTCAACGGAGTAGCAATCCGAGAAAACCCCTCAATGACCCTCCGATAGTACCCTCGCCAAACCAAGAAAACTACGGACTTCGGTCACGGCCGAAGGTTGCTTCCAATTAATCACGGCTTCAATCTTCGAAGGATCCACGGAAATCCCCGAACTCGACACAACATGCCCCAAGAAAGAAATTCGCTCAAGCCAAAACTCGCACTTACCGAACTTAGCATACAACCGCTTCGACGAAGAACGGACAAGACAATCCTCAAATGATTCTCATGCTCTTCCGGGACTTAGAATACACAAGAATATCATCAATAAAGACCACCACAAAACTATCGAGATAAGGCTTGAAGACACGGTTCATCATATCCATAAACACGGCTGGAGCATTAGTCAACCCAAACGGCATCACCACAAACTCATAATGACCATATCTAGTACGGAAAGCTGTCTTAGCAACATCATCCGGCCTAATCTTCAATCGATGGTATCCGCTTCTCAAGTCAAGCTTTGAGTAGATAACGGAACCTTGGAGTTGGTCAAACAAATCATCTATATGCGGAAGAGGATACTTATTCTTAATAGTGGCTTGGTTCAACAAACGATAGTCAATACACAATCGTAAGGTACCATCCTTCTTCCTAACAAACAAGACCGGTGCTCCCCACGGAGACACACTAGACGAATAAAACCTCGGTCTAACAATTCTTGCAATTGGACCTTCAACTCTTTTAACTCGGCCGGAGCCATTCTATAGGGTGCTTTAGAGATAGGAGCGGTACCGGGTACTAAGTCAATACAAAACTCTATCTCACGGTCCGGAGGCATAGAGTACTCACTAGAGAACACATCACTAAATTCATTCACAACCGGAACATGAGCTAATTCGGGAGACTTCTTATTGGAATCTACCACATAAGCTAAGTAACCCGTACACCCCTTAGATAGCATCTTTCTAGCTTTTAAGGCAGAAATAACATGTAACCCGAACATAGATTTATCGGCATCAAATATAAATGTAGGCACATCGGGCATAGCAAATGAGACTCGCTTCCTACGACAGTCTACCAAAGCATGGCACTGACTCAACCAATCCATACCAAGGATCACATCAAAATCACGGATTGGTAACTCGACCAAATATACCGGCAATACATGCCCACATATAGTCACATCACATCCACGATATATCAAAGAAGATTCAAGGCTCTCTCCCATAGGAGTAGAGACCTCTAACACATAAGGCATAGATTCAGGCAAGATATGCAATGAGAATGCAAAATGAGACGCCACAAATGAATGGGAAGACCCGGGATCTATAAGAATGCGGGCCTTAACTCTGAGACAGAACTATACCTCTAATGACGGCATTAGGATCGACCTCCCCTCGACCCAAAGCAAACACACGACCTTGGACTTTATCCTTAGGTTTCCCATCAACATCTCTCTTCACACCACTACCTTGACCCCGAATCCGCACCCGTCGCTTGCTTATTCTGTAACTTGGGACAATTCCTCCTGAAATGGCCCGGCGATCCACACTCCAAACACTTGCCTTGTTTGCTCCAACATTTGTCTTCGGAATGCCCTATCCTCTTGCAAAACCCACATGTTGTCCCAAGCTGACCGGAAGTCGCACGATTTGCGGAGCCGCCACATGACCTCCTCGATTCGCTCCCGGGTGAAAGTCCTCGGCCGCACTCTATTCTGTCCCGATCCTTGACCCCGAAATGCATTCCTGTTTCCTCCTTCATTCTTACCACGATGCTCCTCTATGTCGTTCTCAATCCGGTACGCCATATTCACCGCCGTTGAAATTGGCGAAGTTATGCGTCAACAATCGCTTCCGAAACTCAACTCTTAAACCTTTCACAAACCGGTAAACTCGCCTCTCCTCATCCGGCACCAAATGGGGACAATATCGGGCCAACTACGTGAACTTCGCTGAATACCGCGCTCTTGTCATGGTCCCTTGCTCTAGCTTCAGGAACTCGCCTTCTTTCTTGTCTCTAGTAACCATCGGCACAAAGTGATCTCGGAACTTGAGCGTGAAGTTCTCCCACGTCTCGCGGTGTCAAATCTCGGTCCCAACCATCCTTTACCACTTGCCACCAATGCTCCGCTGGTCCTTCCAATTTGAAAACGGCGCATCTCACTTTCTCCGCATCCGTACTCTCCATAGCCGCGAAAATCTTGTTCATAGCCTCAAGCCACCTCTCGGCCTTCACCGGATCCGGATCTCCGTTGAAGCTAGGAGGAGACATCTTCACGAACTTCTCCAAACCATGTTGCCCTTGTCTCGCCTAGATTCTCGATTCAAATTCCGATTCCGAGTTGCCATATGCTTTGAAGGAACCCTCGGAACATGTCCATCATCTCGGCGTTCGGATTACCAACACCACCCAAACCCGCATTCGGATCACCTTCATTTCCCGCCATTACAACAAACTCCCGCATTAAACACTCGACGTCGCTACCACACACTCTCACTCGCCTAGACTCTACCCAAGAATTCTAACCGAGCTCGATATTAACCGCTGGGACCCCGACCGGAACCTACACGTGGCCCGAGTTGGTGCGTCCCCAAACTAACCCAAAAACACTAAACTTTTAAAACTTTACTTTGACTTTCAAATATGAACATGAATAACATAACATTTCAAAAGAACTCCACTCTACTCCACCTCGGAGGAGGAGATAACTAACTTTGAAAATAGTTAATCGTTTAGTTACAAAAGATTTAAGGTTATGACGTAGAGTTTAAGGTTTATAATTACAAACTCCAAGAATGGAATTACCAAAATACAATTTATACGTCACCCTAAACATACCACGACAATACCCAAAAGATTACTCCAAACTCCTCTCCGTCCTTACTTGGGCGGTCCTCCCGTCTCGGGATCTAAAACAAGAAAGGGAGAGGGGTGAGAATAAATCTCAAAGAAGCTATTATGGATGCAGCAATATGCCAAATAAATGCAACATATAACAAGTCGCACATAACACATTGGGAAAGCTATAAACACATTCCATTACCTTGGTTTACCTTTTCCCGTCTCGAACAAGAGTCGTACAACATTGGGTATAATAATACTCCAATTACGGTGAGCCGCTTAAGCAATACTCACGTCTTATAAGACCCGTTTTTCGGGGAACCATATAAGACAGTAGCAACTCTGTAAGGCTTTTGGCTCAATACAGATGCTATACCCCAACCTGTGGCCACAGGAGGGGACGGTCACAGATATAACATAATCCGATCACATCAGGTCACACTTCCATAGTTGATCGTATTCTGTTATACCCCCAACGTCAGCTGACTCACACATAATCAAGCACATAATAGATACTTGAATAAAATCCACAAAAGGGATAACAATATATCAACATGGTAAAATATACTCATGTTCAACCAATATCACAGTGCAACCTTAAATTAACACACTATGCATAATACAACAATGTATATGAACTCAATGTAAGCAAGGAAGTAGCATCAATCCATCCTACATGGTCATTATACAATAATACATAGCCTCTTTAAGGGTCTAAGTTGAATCTACCAAGTTGGGATCATAATTGTTTAGTTACTAAACTAGTTTATCTAACGTTTTCCAAGCAATAATTAAGGTACTTCCACTATTCCATTTTGATCACTTAGAATGTCATTGCGAAGCCAAAGTATTCTACTTTAATCTATGTTAAAGAGATTACATTTTGGTTCGAGTTTGATTAGGTTTGAACAGCTTCAAAATTGATGTGAGAAACCAGTTCAGAGCACGACTCGTGCCCCAGAGCACGACTCGTGCTCAATCCCTTAAGTCACTCAGAATGATTGGACCTCCTAGGTACGACTCGTGCTCACGACTTGGCCAAGGGCACGACTCGTGCCAAGGGGCACGACTCGTGCCTCGGCCCAGATCAGTTTTTCAACAATGGTAACCTAAGTTTCCAATTCCTTCTTACCAAACTTAAGCTCAAGAACACCCATGACACTTAATCATTCCAAGTCCCATAAAGCAAGTAAATTCAACCCAAGAAATCCTAGATCATTCATTTCTACCCATTTCAAACCCTTTTTACAAAATCTTCCATGAACCCTAACTTCAAGAATTCCATTTTTAATCATTCAACTCCCAATAGGTTTCCTAAGCAAAAATCAACATTTCAAGAACAAGAACAACAAGAGATATTCATGAACATTCATGAGAAAAGAAGTCATAACAACTTACATGGATTTTAGAAGGGAAGATTGATCTAGATAGGTTCCTCTAGGAGATTCAACTTCAAAGATGATCTTAGACTTGATTTTTGATGAAGGAAAATCTTGACTTCAAAGCTTCATGCTTGGGCTTCCATGGGAGTCCTCTATTTTTTTCTCTAGGTTGAAGATGAGTAGTGAATGAGGAGGAAGAGGGGAAGGGGAAAGGGAGTAAGAGAGTTGAGAAGGGTGTGACACTTGGCATGGTAGGAGGAAGGGAGTATTTTTGGCCCCCCATGGGAAATAACCCAAGGCTTCCTCTACCCAAATTAAAATATCTTATCCCATTAATTCATCCTACTCATTTAAATTCCCTACATTATTTAACATTTTCCTATTTTTATTATTTCTCCTAGTTTCTTTATTTAATGTCCAATAAATTCTCATAAGTTCCTCAATTTATCTTTTCACCCAATTTATCTTAATTTAAGAATTTAGAGACATAATTGAACACATAAAGATAATATAAATATTAAAAGCATATAATTTAATATTTAAAATAAGTGCCTAGGGTTGGGGTCGTCACAGTCACTGTGAGTGGATTATGTGAGCGGTAAAACACGTTTTTTGTTAAGTTAACAAAAAACGCGTTTTTTGTGAGTTTTTGGCATTATATTTTGAATTCAAATTGAAATTTATGAATACTTGAGATCTCCTATCATATGATGCCACGTGTAATTACACGTCATAAAGCCACATGGCAAAATGTGTGAATAGAAAATTCTTCTACTTTTATATACTCCCTCCGTCCCGCTCGAAGTGTGTCAAAATGAGATCGGCGCGGGAATTAAGGAAAGTGATGTAAGAAAGAGAAAAAAGTTAAATGTTGTGAGTATGAAAAATTAAATAGGAGAGAGAATGAGTGGGAGGAATAGTTAGGAGAGATAATGTTGTAAGTGTAAAAGTAAATTAGGAGAGAGAATGAGTGTGGTAGGAAGAGTATAAAAATAATAAAAATTTTTCATTTTGAGATTGAGACACTTTAAATGGGACGCCCAAAACGAAAAATTGAGACACTTCAAGCGAAACGGAAAGAGTATTATATTGGTTTTTATCTAAGTTCACTACATAATATGGTTTAATTTGTTGTACAGTACAAATAATTAAAGTATAAAATGTGATGCTCATTTTTAAATGAGATCTAAAAAAATGACAGTGTGTACGTACTTGCTCCCTCTTTAAATGAATGTAAAGAAAATTAAATTTGATTTTCATCATCAAGAATAAAATTTAGATTATATTAATATTCATTTTGGGACCGAGAGAATTGGATATTCATTTTGGGATTAAGAGAACTAGTGAGTAACCCGTCGATCCTCAATGGGGTATAAAACACTGAGGTAAAAATTAAATATAAATACAATTTAAAAATTTAATGAGATAATTTGATGTAATATATTACAACTTGTCGAAAACTTCTTTGTACACAACATTTGTAGTCGTGTCATCTGTCTGTTCATGACTATTACATATAAGCACTTTAAATCTTTTCCTTGTAGTTACTCTAGAAAAAGCAACATAAAATTGTCCATGACTAAATACTGGTCTTGGAAGAAAAGGCCAACATGAGCGAGCGACTGACCCTGACTTTTATTTATCGTCATTGCAAAAGAAACGGTCAGTGGAAATTGTCTCCGTTAAAACCTAACCGAGAATTTTGTTATATCAGAAGGTGAGATAATCATCCTCGGTATCAACACCTTCTTATAAACATTCTTTTCAGACAACATTACCGTCTCGACAATGTGCTTACCTATATATATATATATATATATATATATAGGAGCTTGAAAAACTTTTGCTATTATATATAGTAGATTCACAAACTCCTTTTTTTTTTTTCGAATTTGTGAGTGACTTCTTTATAATCTCTTTTGGCTTATTTTGATTAGGATTTGTGTTTTTATATTTATGTTTGTGTTTATTATTTTGATTTTGATTTTAATTTTAATTTTAATTTTAATTTTAATTTTATTTTATAAATTTTCGTCTTTATTTTGATTTTATTTCTTGCTTTTTTATTTTAATTTCTTGTATGTTTGTGAATGTTTATTTCACTTTTTAATTATTAGAATTTTAATTTTCGTTTTCTTAATTATTAAAGTATTTTTCATTTTGCTTTTGCTCTTTTTGTAAGACAATTATTTGTGCTTCAATCCATTTTCATTTTTAACTAATTTATTGTATAAAATAAACCCCTATAAATTTTAAAAGTTACTAATTGAATTTCAAATAGATGATTGTGATTGGTGGATGATGAAAAGATTGGCCAACGATATTGTGCCACTTGGAGTTTTCTAGGAGCTAGAAAAACTTTTGCTATTATATATAGTAGATTCACAAACTCCCTTTTTTTCGAATTTGTGAGTGACTTCTTTATAATCTCTTTTGACTTATTTTGATTAGGATTTGTTTTTTATATTTATGTTTGTGTTTATTATTTAGATTTAGATTTAGATTTTATTTTTAATTTAAACTTTTATTTTATAAATTTTCGTCTTTATTTTGATTTTATTTCTTGCTTTTTTCTATTTCTTGTATGTTTGTGAATGTTTCTTTCACTTTTTAATTATTAGAATTTTAATTTTCGTTTTTATTTGTATTTTATTTTTTCGTATGTTTTTATATTGATATTGATTTTCTTTTGTACATTAGATTTTTTTCTTTCTTAATTATTAAAGTTTTTTTCATTTTGCTTTTGCTCTTTTTGTAAGACAATTAATTGTGCTTCAATCCATTTTCATTTTTAACTAATTTATTGTATAAAATCAACCCTTATAAATTTTAAAAGTTACTAATTGAATTTCAAATGGATAATTGTGATTGGTGGATGATGGAAAGATTGGCCAATGATATTGTGTCACTTGGAGTTTTCTAGGAGTTTGAAAAACTTTTGTTATTATATATAGTAGATTGGATATTTATTTTGAAACAAAGAGATTACATATTAAGATATAAGGGTTGATTTCGCCAAAATGAGTAAAATATACCAAAAAATTTGTTGTGCACAACAAAATAAAAAAATATTCAGTGAATAAAAATATACATAAATATATTAGCCTTTAACCTTTGACTATTCAATAAACCAATTGAATTTAAATATGGTAATCATCTATAAATTCTATAAATATGACGGTTAGAAAAAATTTCGGGAATAACGATCATGTTTTTTTAAGGAAAATATTTGCAAATATAATAAGGGATAGCATTTGTGCACCAATAATTAACCTGTTTATTTCTTAATTTTAGAATTATATTTTGAATTTAAATTAAAATTTATGAATACTTGAGATCTCATATCATATGATGTCACTTGTAATTACACTACACGTCATAAAGCCACATGGTGAAATGTGTGAATAGAAAATTCTTCTACTTTAATATATTATATTGATATTGATTGGAAAAACTCTTATATATATAGCGCCTCCTTCCTCATATTGTTATATATACCACCCATCCTCATCAAAAAAATGTCATCAACAATGTTGCATATTATTTTCCTTTTGATTCTTCCAATTCTCATTTTCTGCATTATCCAAAAATATATCAAAAATGGAAAAAAACTACTTCCGCCAGGTCCTCCTAAACTTCCCATAATCGGAAACTTACACCAAATTGATAGGGCTGCCCCTCATCTCTATTTATGGCAACTCTCCCAAAAATATGGCCCTCTCATGTTCTTGAAACTCGGTTGTGTCCCAACACTTGTGGTTTCATCCGCTAAAATGGCGAAAGAAATTCTAAAAACTCATGATCTTGTATTCGCTAGTAAGCCATCTTTTGATGGGATGAAGAACAACTCTTACAATTGGTTAGATCTATTCTTCGCCCCCTACGATGATTATTGGAGGGAAATGAGAAAACTTTGTGTTCTAAATCTATTTAGTGTCAAACGAGTCCAATCCTTTAGTTCGGTTAGAAAGGATGAGGTTTCCCGAATGATCAAAAAGATTTCTGAGCTAGCTTCAAATGCGAGAGTCATCAACTTGAGTGAAATAATTATGATTCTCACTAGCACCATAGTCTGTAGGATTGCTTTTAGTAAGAGGTATGATGATGGAGGTTATGAAAGAAGTAAATATTATAGTCTACTAAATGAATTTCAAGCACTATCAACTAGCTTCTTTTTTAAAAATTACATACCTTTGTTGGGTTGGGTTGATGAACTCACCGGGCTCAATGGAAGGTTTAATAAAGCCTGCCAAGAATTGGATGCTTTCATTCAAGAGCACATCGATCAACATCTTGATCCGAGGAGAGCAAAATCCCAGCACGAAGACTTTCTCGATGTGTTACTTAGACTTAAAAATGAACGTTCGTCTGCAATTGACCTCAATTTCGATCACATTAAAGGAATGATAGCGGTAAGCTATTTCTAAACCCTCAAATTCCAACTTTTTAATCTACTTGTTTCCAATGTAAAAAATACTCTACCACTTTTTTATGTACCCTATATTGTATCACCAAGATGCATTGACTCTGACATGCAGGGAAGAGGTCATGTTCATGTTATGAAATCATTTGAACGGTTGGATATTTGTTGTGCAGAGTATTTTACACAAGGGTGCCACATGAAATTACAATTCCTTTCTTAAGAATAAGTTACTTTTTCTTTCTCTTATTTTTTTTCCTTGCAGGACGTGTTTATTGCTGGAACTGATACAAGCGCTGTGACGATAATTTGGGCCATGACAAGCCTAATAAAGAACCCATCTTCTATGCAAAAAGTGCAAGAAGAAGTGAGAAAGATTGTTGGTAAGAAAGGTTTCGTAGAAGAAGATGATATTCCCAAACTTCCGTACCTTAATGCAGTGATAAAAGAGGCGTTAAGATTGTACCCTCCAGCCCCCTTGCTATCTCCGCATAAATCAATGCAAACATGCATTATCAATGGCTATGAAATTCCTTCAGAAACCATAGTTTTCATAAATGCATGGGCTATTGGAAGGGACCAAGAATGTTGGAACGATCCTGGGGAGTTCTTGCCAGAAAGATTCTTGGGTAGCACAATAGACTTCCGGGGACATGATTTTGAGTTTATTCCATTTGGAGCCGGTAGAAGAGGTTGCCCGGGTATAAACATGGGAATTGCGGTTGTGCAATTTGCCCTTGCAAATTTGGTTTATGCATTTGATTGGGAACCCCCTGTTGGGGTGAAGAAGGAAGATATAGATACTGATACTGTACTTGGTTCAACTATGCAAAAGAAGAATGCCCTTTGCCTTGTTGCTCAGAAACTCACATTAGAAGAATAGTATGTTTACCTTGTTGAATTTGATAACATTTTTTATTTCCCGAAATTCAAATATATGTCTTAAAATCCGTTTTAAAATTTTAATTAAAAATATTTGTCATTTTTTTATTACTCCCCCGTTCCAAAATAAATGTTTAATTTTAACTTTGACTGACTGATGGATGATGGATGGTTAAGGACATTCATTTTGTAAGCGCTTTTTTGCTGATAACTAAACATTCATTTTAGTAGGACGAGTACTGTTCATTTGTTAAAACTAGTATTACACCTTTGCGTTAAACGGCTAATATTTTTTATAAATAAGAGGAACGTAACTAAATGAAAATAAATGAAAATAGTTACAATATTTATAATGGTTAATTTAGGAATCTCTTTTAAAATAAAAGATATTCAATAAATACATATACCAATATATATACTCCCTCCGTCCCAGAAAATCTTCCCCATTTTGAATAGTGCCAAGTCAATCGACGCCGACTTTGACCAAACTTTAATATGAATCTATTCATTCTAATGAAATTTTAATAATTGCTATTGATAAATCATTTGGTTATTTTATGGATAACAATTTTTAGATTTTTATTATGATAAGTAAGCACAAAATCTGGGGAGAAACGCGTTTCTCCGTCGCTTCTGGAGAAACGGGGCTTGTTTTGTCGCGCGACATACTTAGCCACCACAACTGGATATCCTTTCCAAAGCTTCTGGATATCCAGAAGCTAGCTTCTGGATATCCAGAAGCTTTGGAAAGGATATCCAGAAGCTTTGGAAATGATATCCAGAAACCAAATGTTTTTTCTGGCTATCCTTTCCAAAGCTTCTGGATATCCATATTCAATGTTCTGGATATCCAGAAGCTTTGGAAAGGATATCCAGAAAAAATATTTGGTTTCTGGATATCCTTTCAAAGCTTACGGATATCTTTCCAAAGCTTCTGGATATCCAGAAGCTGATGAAAGTATATCCAGAAACTGGCTTATTATGTCGCGCGACAAAACAAGCCCCGTTTCTCCAGAAACACGGAGAAACGCGTTTCTCCCCAGACCGACTCATAAGTAAATTGATATTAAAGTTTGGTCAAAGTTAAACTTGGTTGAACTGAACTCGTATTAACCGGGTAAGATTTTATTGGACGGAGGGAGTAATAAAAACTACAAATTCTGACGTTTTTTACACACCAGTTGTGATTCATTCAAATCATTCAACAAAAATAAGATTGACAAATAAATTAAAAAGATAAGGGATAATTTATTAGAAGAAATAATAATTTACAATATAATGTTTATGTTAGTACAATCAAAATTTTGAAAATAAATTTGACAAAGTAATCAGTTTAAAATATCAAAAATAAAAAAGTAATAATAACAAAAGTATAAAAAGGACAAAGGTGCACATTTATACCTAGAGTGGCCGCTAATTATTTTACATTTTAAGAAGCTGAAACAACTTTTTCAAACTCATAAAACTCAAATCGATAAATGAAAGAAGTTTATTAATTAATCTGTGTCTTAGAAAAATAGTTTTTTTTTGGATTTTTTTTTTCCAAAATATTGCTTTTTAAAAATTTATATACAAAAATAACATTGTTAAAAACTTAAGTACCAAAATAACACTTTCAACATTAATTCAGGAATTGGTAATTCCGGAATAAGGTAATCTGGCATTACCAATTCCGGAATCCATTTTTTTTTCAAAACTGAAATTAACAAAATAATATTTTCTGTAAAAAACGAGCGATCTCGCCGATATAGGGGGGCGATCGTGCCGAATGTAATCAGGCGTTACCAATTCCGGAATCCCTCTTTTTTTTTTACAAAACTGAAGCAAAATAATATTTTCTGTAAATAGAGAGCGATCGCGTGCTATAGGTGGGAGCGATTGCGCCTAATGTAATCCGGTATTGGTAATTCCGGATTCATTTTTTTTAACTCAATTAAGAAAATAATTTTTTTTGAAAAATTCAATTCCGCATTTGCTTTATAAAGAATCTTTACTTCTTCTCCCACAACAACTGTCACGACCCTAAACTTAGGCACCATTTTGGGCACACGTGGAGCACGTGGTGGTGGGGTGCATTGCATCTCATGGTAGACATTATATGATCATTGCACTGTTATGTGGTTATTTCTATAGTTTGGCCAACTTATGTGATTTAGGTTGGGAATAAAGTAAATTTAGTTATATAATGTCTAAATGGACCAAATGGGAATTATGCGTTAAAGTTATAACATTTGAAATTTTAAATGAAATGTTATAAAAAGTATTGAGGAGCTTATGTGTAAATATAAGTTTAAGATAGTGGATTGTAGTTAGTTGATTCTTGGAGGAGCTAAAGTGTAAAATTGTTATATAAATATCAACTTTCTCCCCAGAAGCTTCAAGTTCATCCTCAGTATCTTCTCCCCTACGTTTCATTCCATAAACCTAGGGTTACCTTCGGAAAATCGTATCGATTCAACCGTTGCTCCGTTCTTGATTCTGATCGCATATTATTGCTCAGAGAGTCGGATAGAACAATTAGAGCCGATCAAATCTTCTTTTTATTTCGATAAATTTTGGTAAGTTATTATGTTTTCTTTCTATAATTGCTCATACCAAGCTAGATGTTGTTATTATGATGTTATAACTGAGTTTGGTATGTTTGGTTATATTTATGTGGCCTTGAAGTGAAGGGAATAATTGGTTTGGAAATGAGTAGAGAAAAAGGTTGATATAGTATGGTTTGGTTTCACTTGAAAGGGATATAGTGTTGTTCTTTGGTTTGGAGGGAGTATGTATGGGTTAGAACTCAATATACTGATGTTTGAAGTTAATTTATGGCACTTTGTAGTGGCTCAAACTGAGAACTGGTAGTTGTTTATTTGTTGCTGATGTTGCCCAGCAAGAACAGTGGGAACTGGTGTTGGGCACGACTCGTGCCCTTTAGCACGATTCGTGAACAGGTTGAATCCAGTCGTGTGACACTCGTGACCAGTGGGTTACAGTCGTGAAGGGTAGTCGTGAAAATTGAGACAGTCGTGCGGGGGTTGGGCACGACTCGTGCCCATTAGCATGACTCGTGCCCAGGACATGGTTTTGGTATTGATTTTGCAAGCTTGTAAACCTAAGTAACTTAGCTTGAATTTAGTCCCTTTGTGACTATAACTAGAGTACAACTTTAGTACTATATAAGGGAACCTTAAACGGTCCAAATTGATATGGGGAATGGCTTTAAATATTATCCTGAAAATGGTTTAAAGGCAATTGTGGAACTTGAACCAAAGTTGATAAAACTTAGTAAATTGTTATGGAACCTTTATAGAAGGTGTGTAATAGTACGACATGAATATGTAGGGCTTACTTGATATACATTGTGCCCAAATGTGATTGCATATTCATGGTTGGTTGTGCACATTGTGTTTAAATACGTGTTGCACTATTTCATTAGTTTAAGCATGAGTATTATACCATGTTATGGGTTTGACATTATTCAACAGTGTTTACAAGGTAAGTTGCATTGTGGAAATGGTTTGACATGATTAATATTAACATGTTATATATTGATATCCCTATGTGTGGATGTAATGTCAAGTAACTGTTTATGTACTTGAATATGGTTATATGAACTGTTGTTATGGGTATAGTGGAATACAATCAAGTATAGATTTGTTCTATAAGTGATTGAATTGCATTATACCTATGACTTGGCATGTCTGTTGGCCAAAGACATGAGATTAGCCACTGTTGTATCGTGCCAGAAGCCTTACAGATAGTTGGGAATGTTACATGATATTTTTACATGGCATGTCTGTGGTTACAGACGTGGGATTGGCCACTTAATGTGGGACTGTATCGTGCCAAAAGCCTTACAGATAGATGGGAGTGATTACATTAGAATTGGCCACTTCTGTATCGTGCCATCTGCCTTACAGATAGCTGGGAGACTTATATGTTCTATATGATTGATTATTCAGGTGGGAAAGGTAACGTAAAGTGTTTACTATTTTCTCAATGTGGTTATGAGCAACCTGATTACGTGTTGCATATTATATGGCATATTGTTGCATACATAATAACTATTGAGATTTATTCTCACCCCTTCTCCCTTTATTGTTTTAGATCCCGCTGAGACAGGAGGACCGGACCGGTGAGGCCGGGGAGGAGTTTGGACATCTTTTGGGTTTTCAGGGTATGTTATGGTTTGGTAGTTGGGGGTTGTGGTTGATGGTATTCTTTTGGGGAGTTTTGTATATAAACTGTTATAAACAGGTTTTCAGTATGTTGTTTTGTAATTAAACCTGGGAGTTGGTTTGTTTTAAAGTTGGCTTGTGTAAGCCTGTATATCTGTACTGTTTGTATTAAACAGGTTATGATTTGAAAGCAAGTTTATATATTACCTCCAAGTAGAGGGGTTATTTTGATGTTGATTTTAAAAAGGGTGTTATACTTTTCCAGTTAATTAAAAGAAAAGTTTTTTTTAAAGGTGAAGTTCTGAGGACCCTCCAGCTTGGGACACGAGTTTATAGGTCCTAGAGTTGGAGACAGCCCTCACACTTGGTATCAGAGCCAGGCTAGAACTCAAGGGTAGAAGTCTAGTCTAAGGGGGAGTGTGTGATATCTGACGCCGAGTGTTTAATGCAGGGGATTGGTGTAATGGCTGGAACTGTGTGATATCTGACGCCGAGTTTTTAATGCAGGGGATTGGTGTAATGGATGGAACTGGTGATGACCAGCAGAGGGACCATGGAAATCTGGGTGGTATAGGAGCTGGGGGAAACCAGAATGCTGAAATGATGGCAATGTTCAAGGTGTTCCTTCAGAATATGGTAGCTCAGGGACAACAGCAACCTGAGGGAAGTTCAGCACATGGGCTAGAGAAGTCATTAAAATGGCTCCAACATGCTACAACGGAGATCCAGTGCCAGCAATAGCAGAAAGATGGTTTGGAAGCTATGGATAAAATCTTTTTGGCAATGGGAAGTACAGACGAAGAGAAAGACAGATGTGCAGTGTTTAAATTGGAAGGTCCTGCAGAACACTGGTGGCAAATACTTAAGAAGAGTTGGGAGCGGGACCATTCGCCCCAAACTTGGGACAATTTCACCAGATGGTTCAAGGAACATTACATTCCAGTGATTACCAGAGACAAGAGAGAGGTAGAGTTTCTGAAGCTCGAGCAGGGGACAATGGCAGTGGCTCAGTATTCGGCAAAATTCACAGAGCTGGCAAGGTATTGTCCACATTTAGTACCAGATGAAGGCAGGAGAGTCTATAGGTTTGTGAAGGGACTGAGAGTGGAGTTCCGCAAGCAGCTGTTGACACATGATTTCCCCAATTATCAAGCAGTAGTGAATATGGCTTACAGAATTGAAAATGACATTGAAGAACATCGGGGCAAAACTGAAGGTAGTGGAATTAAACCTAAGTTTTCAGGCCAGAGTTCAGGGCAAACCAGGAGTCAGCCAAAGCCTTCAACTTCTGGGGTGGCTAAAGGAGGTAATGTTACAGTTTCTACCCATCATGTATCCAGTCAGTTTGGGACTATTTGCAATTTTTGTAAGAAGGTGGGACATTCTGAGGACAACTGCTGGAGAAAATAAGGAAAGTGCATGAATTGTGGAGAAGTGGGGCATTTCAGAAGGGATTGTCCTAAACCTCGATGGGGTCAAGCTCTAGGTAACCGACAGCAGGGTGACCAGCCAAGAGTTGGGGTAAAGAGGGATGTTGAGGGGAGGCCTAAGGAGAGGGTGCAAGGTAGTCTGTTTGCCTTGGGTCGAGGCGCGGTAGATCCCACCGCGGTCATTAGTGGTATTTTCCCTGTCTCAGGTGTCAGGGCTCGTATTCTTATCGACCCTGGATCGTCCCATTATTATGTGGCATCTCATTTTGCATTCACATTGCATAAGTTGCCTAAGTTGTTGCCTTATGTGCTAGAGGTTTCAACTCCTGTGAGAGAGCACCTCGAATCCTCTTTGATCTATCATGATTGTGAGGTGATTATATGTGGGCATGTATTGCCAGTAGATTTGGTAGAGTTACCAATCCAAGATTTTGATGTTATTTTAGGCATGGACTGTTTGACTTATTGTCATGCCTTGGTGGACTGTCGCAGAAAGCGAGTCACCTTTTCTATGCCTGATGTGCCTGTGTTTATATTTGATGCTGATAAGTCTTTATTTGGCATTCATGTTATATCTGCATTAAAGGCTAGAAAAATGTTATCAAAAGGGTGTGAGGGGTACTTGGCATATGTGGTAGATTCTAGTAAGAAGTCTCCTAAGCTATCTTCTATTCCAGTTGTGAATGAATATGTTGATGTATTCTCAACTGAGTATTCTATGCCTCCTGATAGAGAGGTAAAGTTATGTATTGACTTATTGTCGGGTACTTCACCAATTTCTAAAGCACATTACAGAATGGCTCCAACTGAGTTAAAAGAGTTAAAAATTCAGTTGCAGGAATTGTTAGACAGGGGTTTCATTCGCCCAAGTGTTTCACCCTGGGGAGCACCAGTTTTATTTGTCAGGAAGAAGGATGGTACTTTGAGGTTATGTTTTGATTACAGATTGTTGAATCAAGCTACTATCAAAAACAAATATACTCTTCCTCATATTGATGATTTATTTGATCAACTTCAAGGTTCCGTTATATATTCCAAGCTTGACTTGCGTAACGGATACCATCAGTTGAAAATCAAACTAGATGATGTTTCTAAAACAGCTTTCAGAACAAGGTACGGACATTATGAATTTCTTGTTATGCCTTTTGGGCTGACCAATGCACCAGAAGTATTTATGGACATGATGAACAAGATCTTCAAGCCGTATCTTGACAGTTTTGTTGTGGTTTTTATTGATGATATCCTGGTATACTCAAAATCCAGGGAAGATCACGAGAGGTACTTGAGAATTGTTTTATCAGTACTTCGTGAGAAACAGTTATTTGCAAAGTTCAGTAAATGTGAATTTTGGCTTGAACAGATTTCTTTATTGGGTCATGTGGTATCCAGTACTGTTATTGCGGTGGATCCTACAAAGATTGAGGCCGTTGTCAATTGGAAACATCTTTCTACTATGACAGAGGTTCGTAGTTTCCTTGGCCTAGCGGGGTATTATTGAAGATTTATAAAGGGATTTTTTGAGGATTGCAACTGCGTTGACCAGATTGACTTGGAAGGATATACCATTTGTTTGGAATGCCTAGTGTGAAGCTGGCTTTACTGAGTTGAAAAAGAGATTGACTTCAGCTCCGATTCTTACACTTCCAAAAGGGTGCGAGAATTTTGTTATTTTCAGTGATGCCTCCAAAGATGGATTGGGTTGTGTCCTTATGCAAAATGGGAAGATAATTGCGTATGCTTCGAGGAAGTTATCACCAGCGGAGCAGAATTATCCTACCCACGATATGGAGTTAGCTGATATTGTATTTGCTTTGCATAAGTGGAAAAATTATTTATATGGTGCCAAATTTGAGATATTCACTGATCATAAGAGCCTGAAATACTTGTTTACCCAAAAGGAATTGAACAACAGACAGAGGTATTGGTTGGAGCTTCTGAAGGACAATGATTGTGTTATATCCTATCATCCCGGGAAAGCTAACATGGTGGCTGATGCTATTAGCCGCAAGGCTCATTTATCATCATTGGTATCTCGGGAATTGGGAGGTAATATGTTGTTTGCGAATGTCAGAGCTGTTCCTACTCTTTACGGGGATCTTTTGGAAGCCCAACAGAATGACAATGAATTGAAGACAATTCTGGAAAAGTTACAAGATGTAAAGACTGGAGAGTTTTCTTTGAACAAAGATGGGATTTTGACATTCAGGGGCAGAATCTGTGTACCTTCTTCCCCAGAGATCAAAAGACAGGTGTTAGAGGAAGGCCACAAGTCCAGGTTTGCTATTCGTCTCGAAAGCACCAAAATGTATCAGGACTTGAAGAGAGGGTATTGGTGGAATGATATGAAGAAGGAAATTGCTGAGTTTGTCTCAAAGTGCTTAACTTGCCAACAGATTAAAGCTGAACATCAGAGGCCAGCGGGACTACTTCAACCACTGGATATTCCAAAATGGAAGTGGGAGGGCATTTCTATGGATTTTGTGACTGGATTGCCCCCTACTTCGAGCAAAATGGATGCCATATGGGTGATTATGGATAGACTGACCAAATCAGCTCATTTTCTACCAGTTTCAACCAAGTATTCATTGGAGAAATTGGCCCAGTTGTACATTCGCAAGATTGTGAGATTGCATGGAGTGCCTGTCAACATTGTCTCTGATAGGGATCCTAGATTCACCTCGCAGTTTTGGAGGGCTTTGCATGAAGCCTTGGGATCAAAGTTGAGTTTTATTACAGCATTTCATCCTCAGACTGATGGGCAGACTGAGAGGACCATTCAGATTCTTGAGGACATGCTACGGGCTTGTGTGATGGACTTTCACTCATTTTGGGAAGACCATTTGCCTTTAGTGGAATTTGCTTATAATAACAGCTACCAATCCAGTATCGAGGACATTTGCCTTTAGAGACTCAACTGAGAAGATCAAAGTGATCCGTGAAAGATTGAGGACAGCCCAGAGTCGACAGAAAAGCTACGCCAACACCAGAAGAAGGGAGTTATCATTCCAGGTTGGTGATTTTGTGTTCTTGAAGATTTCACCAAGAACGGGGATTAAAAGGTTTGACAATAAAGGCAAGTTGGCTCCTAGATTTGTTGATCCATTTGAAGTGTTAGAGAAGGTGGGAGAGTTAGCTTATCGTTTGGCTCTACCTCCATGTCTTTCTTCTCTCCATGAAGTGTTTCATGTTTCCATGTTGAGGAAGTATTGTTATGATTCCTCTCATGTGCTAAGTTCTCCTCCTGAGTATGTCTAGGCGGTTATGACCTATGTGGAGGTACCATTGCGGATTCTGGAGTGGCAGGTCCGAGAATTGTGTACCAAGAGTATTCCGGTGGTGAAAGTTCTGTGGAAGAATCACACCATTGAGGAAGCTACTTGGGAATTGGAATATGAGATGAGACAGAAATATCCTGATTTGTTTGATCATTCAGGTAAGTAAAGTCCAAATTCGGGACGGATTTTATTTAAGGGGGAGTGAGTGTCACGACCCTAAACTTAGGCACCATTTTGGGCACACGTGGAGCACGTGGGGGTGGGATGCACTTCATCTCATGGTAGACATTATATGATCATTGCATTGTTATGTGGTTATTTCTATAGTTTGGCCAACTTATTTGATTTAGGTTGGGAAAAAAGTAAATTTAATTATATAATGTCTAAATGGACCAAATGGGAATTATGCGTTAAAGTTATAACATTTGAAATTTTAAATGAAATGTTATAAAAAGTATTGAGGAGCTTATGTGTAAATATAAGTTTAAGGTAGTGGATTGTAGTTAGTTGATTCTTGGAGGAGCTAAAGTGTAAAATTGTTATATAAATATCAACTTTCTCCCCAGAAGCTTCAAGTTGATCCTCAGTATCTTCTCCCCTACGTTTCATTCCATAAACCTAGGGTTACCTTAGGAAAATCGTATCAATTCAACCGTCGCTCCGTTCTTGATTCTGATCGCATATTATTGCTCAGGGAGTCGAGTAGAACAATTAGAGCCGATCAAATCTTCTTTTTATTTGGTAAATTTTGGTAAGTTATTATGTTTTCTTTCTATAATTGCTCATACCAAGCTATATGTTGTTATTATGATGTTATAACTGAGTTTGGTATGTTTGGTTATATTTATATGGCCTTGAAATGAAGGGAATAATTGGTTTGGAAATGAGTAGAGAAAAAGGTTGATATAGTATGGTTTGGTTTCACTTGGAAGGGATATAGTGTTGTTCTTTGGTTTGGAGGGAGTATGTATGGGTTAGAACTCAATATATCGATGTTTGAAGTTAATTTATGGCACTTTGTAGTGGCTCAAACTGAGAACTGGTAGTTGTTTATTTGTTGCTGATGTTGCCCAGCAAGAACAGTGGGAACTGGTGTTGGGCACGACTCGTGCCCTTTAGCACGAGTCGTGACTAGGTTAAATCCAGTCGTGCGACACTCGTGACCAGTGGGTTACAGTCGTGAAGGGTAGTCGTGAAAATTGAGACAGTCGTGCGGGGGTTAGGCACGACTCATGCCCATTAGCACGACTCGTGCCAAGGACATGGTTTTGTTATTGATTTTTCAAGCTTGTGAACCTAAGTAACTTAGCTTGGATTTAGTCCCTTTGTGACTATAACTCGAGTACAACTTTAGTACAACATAAGGGAACCTTAAACGGTCCAAATTGATATGGGGAAGGGCTTTAAATATTATCCTGAAAATGGTTGAAAGGCAATTGTGGAACTTGAACCAAAGTTGATAAAACTTGGTAAATTGTTATGGAACCTTTATAGAAGGTGTGTAATAGTATGGCATGAATATGTAGGGCTTACTTGATATACATTGTGCCCAAATGTGATTGCAAATTCATGGTTGGTTGTGCATATTGTGTTTAAATACGTGTTGCACTATTTCATTGGTTTGAGCATGAGTATTATACCATGTTATGGGTTTGGCATTATTCAATAGTGTTTACAAGGTAAGTTGCACTGTGGAAATGGTTTGACATGATTAATATTAACATGTTATATATTGATATCCCTATGTGTGGATGTAATGTCAAGTAACTGTTTACGTACTTGAATATGGTTATATGAACTGTTGTTATGGGTATAGTGGAATACAATCAAGTATAGATTTGTTCTATAAGTGATTGAATTGCATTATACCTATGACTTGGCATATCTGTTGGCCACATACATGGGATTAGCCACTGTTGTATCGTGCCAGAAGCCTTACAGATAGTTGGGAATGTTACATCATATGTGACATGGCATGTATGTGGTTACAGACGTGGGATTGGACACTTGATGTGGGATTGGCCACTTGATGTGGGATTGGCCACTTGATGTGGGACTGTATCGTGCCAAAAGCCTTACAGATAGATAGGAGTGATTACATTAGAATTGGCCACTTCTATATCGTGCCATCTACCTTACAGATAGCTGGGAGACTTATATGGTCTATATGATTGATTATTCAGGTGAGAAAGGTAACGTAAAGTGTTTACTGTTTTCCCAATGTGGTTATGAGCAACCTGATTACGTGTTGCATATTATATGGCATATTATTGCATACATAATAACTTATTGAGATTTATTCTCACCCCTTTTCCCTTTATTGTTTTAGATCCCGCTGAGACAGGAAGACCGAACTGGTGAGGCCGGGGAGGAGTTTGGACATCTTTTGGGTTGTCAGGGTATGTTATGGTTTGGGAGTTGGGGGTTGTGGTTGATGGTATTATTTTGGGGAGTTTTGTATATAAAACTGTTATAAACAGGTTTTCAGTATGTTGTTTTGTAATTAAACCTGGGAGTTGGTTTGTTTTAAATTGGCTTGTGTAAGCCTATATATTTGTATTGTTTGTATTTAACAGGTTATGGTTTGAAAGCAGGTTTATATATTACCTCCAAGTAGAGGGGTTATTTTGATGTTGATTTTAAAAAGGGTGTTATACTTTTCCAGTTAATTAAAAGAAAAGTTTTTTTAAAAGGTGAAGTTTGAGGACCCTCCAGCTTGGGACACGAGTTTATAGGTCCTGGAGTTGGAGACAGCCCTCACAACAACTCTGTAAAAAACACACGCAGAAAAAACACAGTGAAGAAGAAGAAAATAAGGAAGAAGAAGAAGAGGAGAGAAGAGGAGGTGGATTTTTTTCAAAAAAAAATTGAAAATTCAAGAAATTGATTAAGAAGTTCAAGAAGAAGAGAAGGGAGGTGGATTTTTATAAAAAAAAAACTGAAAAATTCAAAGAAGTGAGCATAAGAATAACCAAAAAAATAAGGTACATTTTAATCCCTCTTAATTTTGTTTGAAATTTAAAATTAGTTTTTATTTGATTTTTTGTAAATGTAGTGATATTGTTAAATTAGTTTTTTGATAATTTTTTTTTTCAATTTTTGGGAATAAATATGGATGGAGTTTCACTTGTTTTCATGTGTTATTGGGGAGGAGATGATGAACACCCGTTTGAGGGTGAACATTTTTAAAGGGGACCAAAATGTGCACTTAGGGCTAAAACTCGATCGAGTTACAAGAAGTTGATTAAAAAGTTAGCTAAGAAAATTGGGGTAGATCGAGCTATTGTTCAGTTGCAAGTTACGTGTAGATATCCTCATCTTGTCGCTCCCGGAATTGCAAATTACATTCTATTTGTAATCGACAATGATATGGGTATGGAAGTCATTTTGATGTTTCTGCTCAGTTTGGTGGGTTGAGTAGCTTACAATTGTATGTTAATATGAATTTAGTTGATAATGAGAATGTTGAGGAGTTTGAAACCCATGAGGATCCATTACAAAATGAGTATGTTAATGACATGGATACCTTCCATATGGGTTCTTTAAGCTGCTATAGTCAGAGGGATGTTGGAACAAGTACACAAACATATATGGAAGAGGGAGAGGGAGAGGAAGAAGAAGAGGAAGAGGAAGAGGAAGAGGAAGAGGAAGAGGGAGAGGAAGAGGGAGGGGTGAGGGTGAGGAATTGTATAATGATGATGATAATGATTCAGATTATGAAGAAAATATTGGGTTGCTTCTAAATGAAGATCGTGACGATGGATATGATGATTGTAGTAGTCCTACTGATGATAGCGAGAATGAGGGTGATGTCGGGATGAGGGAAGATTTGGGGTTACATTTGGTTGCCTACGAAGAACCACAACATCATGTGCGTGAGAGAGTCGGGTATCAATTTTATCATGATATTGGAGAAGGATCAGAGATATATGATGATAACCAGTATAACTTTGCTGAATGGAATGTAGAACATGATGAAATTGCCAAAGGTATTCGCTTTTCAAAGAAGTCAGAGGTGCAGTATAAAATGAAGTTGTTTCATATTAAGAAAAAATGGAACTTCAAGGTAAAACGAAGCACAACCCGAAAGTGGACTATTGAGTGTTTGGTGAAAGATTTTCCGTGCAATTTTTATGTGAATGTGAGTTTGAAGAATGGCGGGTATTGGGAAGTTACCAAATACAAGGGTCCTCATTCTTGCTTGGGAACAGAAATTAGCTAAGATCATCAAAACCTTGATGCTAAGTTTATAGGGCAAGAAGTTTTGGAACTGGTTAAGGCTGATCCCGAGTTGAAGATTGCAGTTGTGAAGGCGACAATAAAAAATGACCATGGGAAGGTTGTTTCATATAGGAAGGCATGGTGTGGAAAACAAAAAACTATTGCAGAGGCATATGGAGACTGGGAAGAATCTTAGATAAGATTGCCACGTTTGTTAGCAGCCATCCAAAAGTGGAACCCTGGAACCATTGTGGAGCATTATGATCCTCTTCCTCTCGGTGCTTTAGGTATGTTTGATCGTATGTTATGGGCATTTGGCACTTGTGTGGAGGCATTCTCTCATTGTCGTCCTGTTATTTCTGTTAATGGCACATTCCTGCATGGAAGATATAGAGGGGTTATTCTTATTGCCATGGGTGTTGATGCAAATGATAGTCTACTTCCTCTCGCATTCGCTATTGTTGAAAAAGAGGACTACCGAAACAGGTGTTGGTTTCTGCATCTTCTTTGTAAACATATTGTTAAGGGTCTTGAAGTTTGCTTGATATCTGATCGACATAATGACATCCTTTTCAAGGTTGGAGACAATGCCAACTGGCCACAAAATGTTGTCCACAGATGGTGCATGTTGCACTTGCGAGCTAATTTTCTTAAAGCTCACAAGGGCGTTGGATTGAAAGATCATTTTTGGCATGTTGTTAGCACCACCCAAGATAGAAAACTTAAATGCTATCTGAGGCAAATTCATATCATCAACCCTGAGGCATCTAAATGGTATGAGCACTTGGATGCTAGAAAGTGGACAATGGCTCATGATGGTGGATATAGGTACGACATTAAGACTACTAATTTGTCTGAAGTTTTTAATGGCGTTATGAAAGGAGCCCGGGGGATGCCTATTTCAGCAGTTGTTAAGACCTCATTTTATAGGTGTGTGGCATACTTTCAAGATAGACTCACTAAAGCAATTAGTGCTTTAAGGGGAGATCCTAATGGCATCCCACCACCAAATGCCACGCTACAATTCAGTGAGAGAATCGATCGAAGATACCGATATAACTTGACTAAGGCTGGGTATCATCACGTCACAAGGTTTAATACTACGTCTGTGGGTGTTTATAGTGTGACGACCAGGGTACGTGGTGATAAAGGTGGACACATTCAAGTTGTGAGATTGGATGATCGAACATGCACTTGTGGCAAATGGATACAATATCATTACCCTTGTTCGCATGTTCTTGCGTGTTTCAAAATGCAAAATGTCGATAGTATGAGTTATATTCATCCGTTTTACAACCTTGGCTCATACTACAAGACGTGGAGTTTCTCTTTTCATCCAATCCACGACGAGGCCTATTGGAATGTAGATCATATTGTCCCAAGTTTTTACCCTAACCCGGACCATCGACGTGACCAGAAGCAAGGGAGACCCAAGTCAAGGCGAATGAGAAACTCTATGGAATGGCAAGTTGCAAAAAAAAAAAAAAAGAATCGTTGTGGGATTTGCAAGGTAGAAGGTCACACGCGAAGGAGGTGTCCAACTCTTAGGCAGTAAGAGTTAATTGTTATTTGTATTTTTAGTTCTTAAATTAAGTACTTTGAACTTTTATGTATTGTTGTTTTATTCGAACTTGTAATATATTCAACTCTTGGTGGAGTTTGTCACCAAATATAGTTGTAGTTGTGGAACTTGAAACGACCAAATGGGCCAAAACGAGTGTTGTTTTTGTATTTTAGTAGAATTAAAGGAGTTGATTATTTGGCAATGTCAGTAGTTCATACAAATGGGGTGACCGCGTGATTTCAGGCGCGCGATCACGCGAAGTTACTGGAAAAAAGGGGCGACCGCGCCCTAAAAAGGGGCGATCGCACCCTCAAGAGGGGTGATCGCACCCTCAAGAGGGGCCACTGCACCCCAGAGAAAAAAAAAGGCATACGTTGTTGACTAAGTGGAAGTTTGGATGAGATTAATTGTTTTGGGTTAAAGTATTGTTCCTTCGACTCGCATTATAAATACATCATATTGTAGCAAATAATTTATAAAAAACTGAAATAGCATTAAAATAAATAGTTCAATTTAGTGATCACATCCCGATCACATAAGATAGAAAATACAAGTTCAACAACTATTACATTAATCAAATAAAATATTTAGTAACCACTTTCAGGTGACATGAAAAACCCCTTCATGAAAAATCAGATGGGATGAAATCCTAATGGAATACCTGCAACGCAAATAAACTAATGTCATTTGTTGAACAATCACTCACTCAGAGTAGGACCCTAACAATTTTACCTTGAAGACATTGGGGAGTGTGATGTTAAGATAATATGCTTTACGTGAGGGGGAGAAAACAACAACCTAAAAATTACAAAACAACATGATTAGATGGTATAAAATTCTTAAGTGAACTAACTGATATGATTTAATACATCATACCTGATGAAGTATCATAACACAACCAACAGATATGTCATTTGCAAACTCACTCTTAGAAAGCACCTTGTGATGAATTGAAGCACCTATTGTTCCCGTAGGATCCTATCAATTTTACCTTAATTAGTAAGATAAGACACATACTAATCATGCTAGAAAACATAGAAAACTCATATGCTAACCTTCAAAGTCACCATAAGATCACCAAATTCATTTTGTTAGTCAAATATATGCTTAGTTTAGAATTGCTTAAACCCAATCACAACAAGCATTAATGTGGACCCCTAATTTTAATTAGACCCAATAGAATTTTTCTATGTATGATAGGTCCCTTTAATGCTAGTGCCAGTGTTTTTATTTCATGTAATTTTCTCAAGACCTTGAAGACTTGAAGATGTGAAGATTTGCCCCTGTGCTATTTTCTGTGAGTTACTCGGTTTGCTAACATAACCGGTTGACTTCCTAACCGCTATGTCAACCTAACCGGTTGCCTACCTAGCCGATGTAACCTTCACAGGTTGTATCCTATCCTTTGCCGGTTAAGGCTTCCTCAGCAAGCTTTCCTCAGCCTAGCCTAACCGAAGCATTTATTGCTCCCAACTACCCAAAGAACCCCTTTAGCTAAAGTTGGTAAAGCAAGCATGCCGAATAGACGCCCGAAGTGACATTCCCCGTCGAAGCTCAAAATAGATTGTCAAAATGACCGCACTCACATACTTCCAACCACTCAAGGAAAATCTTCTCTCTCCTATCTCAGGCATTTAATGCAAAGATCCTTCAATTCAAAGGCATGCCTGATCAAGTCATCATTGCAACCTCTTCAAAGACAACGACTCCTTTTCAAAGTTCACTATAAATAGCTTCCCTGGAGCATTGAAGAAGGTTGGTGCATTTATGATTCTTGAGAGTGAGTTGCTCTGAACTTCCATTCTGCAAACTCCATAGTTCAAAGCATTCAATTCAAGTCCTCTTATTCACTAGACATCTCTGTTAGGACTTATACACTGTGCACCTCAATCAATATTGTAGTGTTCCTTCATTAGACTACATTTGGAACACATTGATTGATTCACACACAACACCCTAGAGAAATCAGCTCAACTTGTGAGCACATCTCTAGAAAACACCAGGCCTTTATTGTAGCACGATCCGTTAGTGGTCACCTTTAGTTAGGCAGCCTTCAATCATTGGCTTGCAACTTGTTAATAGGTAGAAACCATTATATAGTAGTGCACTTTCACAAATCCAAGTTCTGACCAAACTTGGTAGAGGACGTAGCAGTTATTTAACACTGTGAACCTCTTCAAACAATGTGTCATTCTTCTGTGTGCTTGTTTATTTTTGTGTAGTTGTAACTGGTTGACATTCTCTCAACTGGTCACAACCTATTGACTCTACTTACTGCTCAACTTGTTTGTCTTACTTGGAAATTTAATTTGTCTTGTTTGCATAAGGATTTTAACTTACTGTTTTTGAAACTCTACCTAACTGGTTGTAAACCTAGCCTAACTGTAATCTCCGCTGTGCAAAATAAATCTAACAGTTGGCAAGTGGGTTTCCTACAACCTTTTATAAAGACTAAGAGTTTTTAAGCAAAAAGTTTAAAACAGGCTATTCACCCCCCCCCCTCTAGCCTGATTTCTACCATTTCGGACCTAACAATTGGTATCAGAGCTAGCAATTTTCGAAAATCATTTTTCCAATCTTAACCGCTTGAATTGCCAATATCAAAATGGCGGGAAAAATCATGCAATACAACTTGACATCCGTTCCCATGTTGAACGATAACGAATTTCCAGTATGGAAAAACAGAATCATGCGGTACTTGGATTCAATAGATGATAGGTTAACTACTGTAGTCAGAGATGGTCCCATGACACCCCTGAAAATCAATCTTGCAACTAGAGCACCCAAAACTCCTCTCATGGATCATGCAGATAGAGAGTCTGAACAAGATTTTGAGGTTTATGAAACTTATGTGCCAAAACCACGAGAAGAATGGACTGAGGATGACAAACTTTGTGATTCCTTGGATCGAAAAGCTTTGCACATCATAACCTCAGGACTTGATGACAGACTGTACAAACAAGTACAATGCTATGAGACCGCTCAACAAGTATGGCAAAGTTTACTCAGATACTTTGAAGGAGATCAAGTGGCCAAGGACAACAGACTCTACAAAAGCGTTGCTGAGTTTGAGTCCTTCAAGAAGAATCCTAATGAAACAATGAAGGAAACGTACGACCGATTCTGCGAGGTGAGTAACTCTTGTGCATCTTTAGGTAGAGTCTATACCATGAAAGACCTAAACATGAGATTCCTCAATTCTCTTGGAGACTTGTGGCATGTGAAGGTCGCTATTTTGAAAGAATGCCGTGATTTGAACACTACTCATATCCAGAACATTGTGTCTACTTTGTTTCTATATGAGGAAGAGCTCAACCGGCTGAGTGGAGTTCAAAAACAATTTAAAAATCTATCTCTCGCCACTGCACCGAGATCTTCCCCGGTTCTTCTATGCTTACCACCCAAATTACCACCAATGACTCTCCTCAACATCTCACCTCAACCAACTCTAGTCAATACCTCTTCTAACACACCTCTTGAGGTAGAGGATGAATTTGCTGCATTCGCCAGAAACTACAGAAAGTTTAAGGATTTTAAGAAATCCCACAGCAAATCATTTCAACCCAAATCCTCGTCATTCCATAGATCTGGGAACTATCAAAGAAAAGGCCAAACCTCAACCTCAACCGACGGTAAAAATGCCCAAGGTGAGCTTGTGTGTTACAATTGTAGAAAACCCAGCCATTTTGCCTCCAAATGCCCTCAACCTAAATATGAATTTTTGAGGAAGAAACCCTTCAAGAAATTCCCTAGATCTAAATCTAAGAGCTTAGTTGCCGAGGATGGAACTGAAAAAGCTATGCCAGTCTGGTTCGAGACCGACTTTGAGAATGAGGAAGCTGACTATGCTGACTCAGATGAAGATGTTGATCTCAGTTTTGTTGCTATGGATGGAACATATGATAAACCCATCTCCCTACATACTCCTATCTTTAGACATCCCAATTCCAATGAACAATCATCCTATGTTGACCACACCCCACCTATGAGATCTCCCTTGACATACTTTGATGAACCCATTCCTACTCCCAAGGTAGATGCAGGTAGTCCATATAACTTCAAAATTCAAAACATAGGTGGATCCCTCTATGGTCAGTCTAAAACCATGCCCACTCTCAGACCGCTGATACAACCAATTCAACCGACCTATCAAGCTCAAGCCTTACCGATCGCCTCTTATCAACCGATGCATGAGAACCGACCGATTCACTTAAAGCCTCTAACCGAGCCTAACCCTGAACCGATATCTTCACTGCCAAATTTTGATCCCAATTTTGAACCATCATCCTCTTCCTCTCAGCCTACTGTTGACCCAATGCCAAATATGTCAAAGTCTGAAATGGCAGAGGTGATGAATGAGCTCTTCTCCGATTTTGAAAAATTAAATGAAGCTCACAAAATTATGGCTGATAATTTCAAATTGATTTCTACTGAAAATGACTCTTTGAAAGCTGAAATAAAAATTTTGAAAGAAAGCAAGCTAGAGTCTGATCAGTTGAAGAAAGATAATCAAGAACTCACTGAGAGACTAAACATATCTGTTTGTCAAATTGCTGATCTTGTGTCAAGGAATAAATCTCTTTCAAAAACTATTGACACATTCTCTAAATCCCGAGCTGCTATGGAGACTATTATACAAGATCAAATATCTCCTAACCGAGATGTTACAACCGGAATTAGTTTTACCTCCAGCAGTAAAGAAAAAGGCAGCAATGACAAACCAGTTACCAAGTCTATCTTTGAAAACTTGATGGGTAAATTTGATGATGCTCAATCCAAAATGATTAAGAAGGAGTTAACCAAAACTTTCAAATCTGTCCCTCACACCTATCCTAATGGACGGGTACAGATGAAAGCCTATCTGAGCAAAAACAAATCTCAATGGACCGAGGTAGCTGATCCTGAGTTAGGACAATATGTCCCACTTAGTGATGGAGACAGCAAAGGTGGAATTAAAATTGTTGATCATGTTGCAGGTCAGGAATCCTCAACCGGTAAGGTAACCGACACCGATAAGGGTATGACCGATCAGACAACAGTCGCAGGTCACCCAACCGGTAAAGGCAACCTAACCGGTAAAGCCATTCCTAAACCGATGCAACAGGTTAACAAAAGTAAATCCATCACCTTCGTCCCCAAAGGATCTGTTTCTGCTCAATCAGTTAACCCCTCTGAAGCATTGGCAAAATTGAACATCAATTCATCTAAGCCTCCTCAGCCATCTTCTAATAAATGTGTAAATTGTGGTTTTATTGGTCACAAGGCTTATGAATGCCTCTTGAAGCATCTATCTGGACCCACTGAGTCTAAAAGCTCAGGTGGTGGCCAGGTATGGCACAAAGAGGAACTAACTCTTTGGACCCAAAAGAATAAGGGGGACCATAAGCTTACTGTTTTATTTCAGGAATGCTTAATGGCCTCAACCGATGCCGGTAAGGATGTTTGGATTATGGACAGTGGATGCTCTAGGCATATGACTGGTCATGCCGATCTCCTAACCAATCTGGAAGAAGCATCTGGTCCTCCAGTTGTTTTTGGTGACAACACAAAGGGTAAAATTATCGGTCGAGGATCCATCAAAAGAGGTACAGTAATTGTACAGAAGGTATCTTTGGTGGATGGTCTAAAACACAACCTTCTTTCTATTTCACAATTTTGCGACAAAGGTATGCATTGTGTTTTCAATTCTTCCAACTGCTATGTGAAAGACATTGCTACAGGTGAAACACTTCTCACTGGATATAGAAAAGGTAACGTATATGCTATAGATTTAAACAATGTCTCGAATGTTACTAATGTTTGTTTTGTAGCTAAGAACATCAGTGAGAATTCCTGGATATGGCACAAGAGACTCACCACCCGAACTTCAAATATCTATCCAAGCCGGCCAATAAAAATCTTGTCGCCGGCTTACCTCGTGTATCCGGCGATCATGGAAGGAAATGTAGAGCCCGCCAATTGGGAAAACAACATAAAGAATCTTTCCGCAAAGAAGCCCCGCATGTCCACTTCTAGGTGCCTCCAGCTGCTACATATGGATCTGTTTGGCCCCACAACTACTGCCAGTTTGGGGGGTAGCAGATATGCCTTGGTTGTTGTAGACGACTTCTCAAGATACACCTGGGTAGAGATGTTTGCTTCAAAGGATGATACATATGAAGTTGCTACCAGGTTATTCCGTCTACTTCAAACCCAAAAGGAGTGTGATATCATCGATGAGATCGATAATGGAACGGAGTTCAAAAATCTTGGAATCGCTCAAGATCTTGTGATGATCACTTTAATAGACCACAATTTCTCGGCTGGTACACCGCAACAAAATGGTGTAGTTGAGAGAAAGAACAGGACTTTGATCGAAGCCGGAAAAACAATGATATCCGGCTAGGCTTCCCAAGTATTTTTGGGTCAAGCTATCCATATAGCATGCTTCACCTGCAATAGATCTTTGGTCAACAAGTTTCACAACAAGACCCCTTATGAGCTTTGGCGTGGCGTAATTCCCAATATTAGTTTCTTCAAGATCTTCTACGCAATGCTATGTTCTTTACAACGGTAAAGAACGCCGAGGTAAATTTGATGAAAAAGCCGATGAAGGCATTTTTGTGGGATATGCCAAGCACGGTAAGGCATTTAGAGTTTTTAATAAACGGTTGTTGAAAATTGTTGAATCTGCTCATGTTACTTTTGATGAATTTGATTTGCTAGAGTCCGACAAGGCTCCAAATAGTACCGATGGATTCCGGGTGTTTTTGAGACAGGTGAAACAGTAATCAAAACTCTAATCAAACCACCAAAGATCAACGCAAATCAGCCTCCACTCAACCGTCGCCTCTAGTGGTGTAACCTGTAGAGACCTAGTTGATGACTCCTTCTTTCCTCAATCGGTTAGGCAATCAAATAGTCAAACTCAGCCAGCCGATCCCTTACCAACTAGTCCTCATATTACAACTCCTAATTCATCACCTGAAGCTGAACCAATTTCACCCATCAACTTACCATTTCCATCTCCAATTACCGATCACCATCATCACAAGATCACCCTCACCTAACCGATCACCTCAACCGGTCTCCTCTCCCTCAACCGATTCCACTCCTCCCATAGAAACCTTAAGACAGGAATCGGTCAGGCAAGACCTACCTAGGGAAGTGAGATCAGTTAGAAATCATCCTTTAGAAAATGTAATTGGTGATGTCTTTGGACCTAGAATGACTAGAGGCCAATTAAGAAACTTAGAGGAACAACATGGTTTATTTTCCTCTGCTATGGTCTCCAACAGAGAACCAAAGAAGACTGATGAAGCACTTGATGACCCCAGCTGGGTAGAAGCTATGCAAGAAGAGCTTAACCAGTTTGATAGATGTAAAGTTTGGGAATTAGTGCCTAGACCTAGTGATCAAACAAGAATTGGAACGAAATGGGTTTATAGAAATAAATTGGATGAGTCTCGGAAAAATTATAAGAAATAAAGCCGATTAGTGGCAAAAGGATATAGACGGGGGAGGAAGGAATAGACTATGATGAGACTTTTGCTCCCGTAGCTAGATTAGAAGCCATTAGGTTATTTCTTGCCTATGCAGCCTACAAAGAATTTAAGCTATATCAAATGGACGTGAAAAGTGCCTTTCTCAATGGGGAACTTCAAGAGCTTGTGTATGTAGATCAACCTCCCGGTTTTGAAGATCCTAAGAAGCCTAATCATGTCTACAAATTGAATAAAGCTTTGTACGGCCTCAAGCAAGCACCTCGAGCATGGTATGAAACTCTCTCCAAATTTCTACTTAGTGAGAAGTTTGAACGAGGTAAAATCGACACCACCTTATTTATTGCAAAGCATAATGGTCATTCATTGTTAGTTCAAATATATGTTGATGACATAATTTTTGGATCTACTAACGAAAAATTATGCAAGAGATTTGAGAAGCTTATGCAGAACAAATTTGAGATGAGCATGATGGGTGAGCTAACCTTTTTCCTTGGACTTCAAGTTAAGCAAACCCATGAAGGTATTTTCATCAATCAAGCCAAATATACCAAAGATCTAATCAAGAAATTTGGACTTGATTCCGCTCATCCTCAAAGCACTCCTATGGCCACAAATGTACACTAAGACAAAGACGAATCCGGTAAGAAAGTAGATATGACACTCTACCGAGGTATGATAGGTTCTCTACTTTACTTAACCGCTAGTAGGCCAGATATCATGTTTGCCGTATGTGTATGTGCTAGATTTCAAGCTGACCCTAGAGAATCTCATTTGCAAGCTGTCAAAAGAATCATTAGATATCTTGTGGGAACTGCTAACTTCGGTTTATGGTATCCAAAAGATTCATCATTTACACTAATTGGTTATTCAGATGCTGATTTTGCAGCTTGTAGGGTCACCAGGAAAAGTACTAGTGGAACTTGTCAATTTCTAGGTAACCGGTTGGTTTCCTGGTCGTGAAAGAAACAGGCATCAATTTCCACTTCTACGACTGAAGCTGAGTATATAGCCGCTGGAAGTTGCTGTTCACAAATTCTATGGATGAAGCAACAACTGGTGGACTATGAACTCCCTCAAGAAGTATGTCCTATTTATTGTGATAATACCTCACCATATCGCCTCCAACAATCCTGTGATGCATTCAAAGACCAAGCACATAGACATCAAATATCACTTCCTCAAGGATCACGTTGAAAAGGGTAACATTGTTCTTTTAAAAGTCCATACTGATTATCAACTAGCTGATATTTTGACAAAACCATTGGACATTAAAAGATTTGAATTCCTTAGAGGAGAACTAGGCATGATTGATATTCGTTAATTTATTGTGCTAACCTTGCTGTCTGTAAAAGCTCTCAACCGATCATGATGGTGCCTCATTTACTTATGCTCAACCGATGCTCTTGACCTACTCTCAACCGATCATGATGGTGCCTCATTTACTTATGCTCAACCGATGCTCTTGACCTACTCTCAACCGATCATGATGGTGCCTCATTTACTTATGCTCAACCGATGCTCTTGACCTACTCTCAACCGGTATGTAAGATATCCTAACCGATTAAAAGCATCCCCTAACCGATGGCAACGGTTAGAAGCCTGGGAGGTGGTATTACCGAAACCTCACCGGTTACTCCCTTGGGAGGAGGCACTACTTGGCCGGTTTCTACTCAACCGATGATGCCTTCACCGGTTTCAATCCCTCCAACCGTTGTATCTTCTGAACCGGTTAGAGTTTCTCAACCAATTGATCCTGATGATGTCCTTCTGCAGCAAGCTGTGGCTGCTAGCCTATTTGATGTAGAGGAAAAGCGGCTACAAGACCGAGCAGATGCTCTTGCCACTGCTCAAGCTCTTCAAGCTTCAATTCTTGACAGCCAAGTAAGAGAAATTCGCCTATGCTTTCTAGCCCTCCAAGAGTTGAGGAGGAGACTCGGTCCGTACCTCCATCTTCTACTATTCCTACTTCGATGCTCCCGATGGAGATTCTCGATTTCTTTGTGGAAGAAATTTCGATGATGAAGAAGAATTTAATATCTTGGATCCCGCCGTCCCACCGGCTTACGCCGATCCTTGCGTTCTTCAAAAAGACATCTTCTCTCCCTTAAACTACTATACAACGGATCTTCCATTCCTCGAACCCCTCATGGTATTCCACTCTTTGAACCCCATGAGAAGATTACTAGCCGTTCCGAGTATAAGTTGGTTTCGATCCTCCTCCATTTTCCCAAGAACTCAAAAAGTTGAAAGAAAAAGAGGTTGATGTTCCTTTCTACCGTCCGTAACCGTTGGCCCCGGAGAAACAAGTTTCAAAGCCCAGAAACCGGTTGCACTCAAACTTCGCCTTCGGTTTCCTCCACCCAAGGGTCAATCGGTCAAGCCCTCCAAAACCGATCAACGCTTGATCACCAAATTCCCTTCCAAGCGTAAAACCGACAGTCTCTCCTTTCAAATCTCAAAGGCTTCGTCATATCAGAATTCAAGGGGGTGTGGCTCAAATTGATTCTGGACCGATAGAGTGCACATTTTCTTCTGATAATATTTTCATGCGTTATCTTTCAGTCAACAACCGTATTACTCAGGTTTTAGACCTACGTATTGAGAGATGGTGCTATGAAGTTACTCTCAGAGTTGGATTAATGCCCAGTGTGACTCAGCTTTCTATTATGCGAAATGGCAATCCTAGGCCATGGAGCAATATTAGGCAAGCCTCTCTTCTTCTCCTGGCTCTAAGAGTTATTCCTCTGATTCGGTTAAGACAAAATGCCCTATCATTGGCTCCAGCTGCTGCTGAACTGATTGCTTCTGCTTTTGATGAAGCTCATGATATTCAGAATGCCATCACTCTTAGCCTTGAATCTGACTCCCTGATCTCTTCTGACCCCAATGATTTCCTTGTGTTCAGTCCCTCTATTGCTTCTTCCGTATCTGTTGATGAGGAGATTACATTTTCTCCAACCGGTCAAGTCTCTAGGATCGGTCCAGTTCATGTCAACTCTCCAACCGATTCCTCAACCGGTGCCTCAACCGATTCTCCAACTCCATCCCTAACCGGTCGCACAATTCCTCTTACTGCTCACCTAACCGAGAAGCCTCCTACCGTTCAACATTCTCCTCCAAACCCATCTCTTGCAATCCAAGTGTTCATTCCTCAACCTGTTCTAGCCTTACCTGTTGCTGCTCCTCAAACCAATCCTCCAACTATATCGGTCAGCTCCTCAACCGGTGATTCCTCTTCTGATAGTGATGCTGTTGCCGATGCTGATCCTTCACCTGATGCTCCACAACCAGTTCCTGAGGAAGAACTCAACCGACCTGTTGTTGTTCGTGATCTTTATGAACTTTATGATGCCCTGGTTGCGAGTATGGTTAAGTCCAATCAGGAGGAGGAAGAGAAGAGGTTAGACAGAATGGAACATGGTTATGCAAAGGACCTAGCTAACTATGTGGCCGATTTGTTTGATAAAGATGCCAAGATCACTAATCTCTCCACTCAGCTAGGTCCCTTGACCCAGTTGAACAAGGAACTCCTGAACACTGCCAAGGATGCCCAAACCGATCTCAATCTTGCAACCGAAGATATCAAGAAGCTGAATCAGAAGCTAGCCGATCAAGCCTCATTATTTAGAAAGACCAACACTGAGAGAATCAAGCTTAAAACTGAAAATGAAGTTCTCAAGAAGATGTTAGCGGACCGTGATGCTGAGAAGTCTGCTAGGAAGAAAAGGAAGAGAGTTAAAAAGGAAGCCAAGAAGTCAGCCAAGAAATCTCGCACCCAACCGTCCAGTCCATCGGCTACCCCTCCTACAGACCCCAAGGATTTGCCTCCAACCGATGATCCTGCTGCTCAAGTCTAGAATGTAACCGATGAGGAACTTGTCTTTCCATCTTTTGCTTAACCGGTTGCAGCTTAATCAATGAGATCTTCTTAACCTCAAACTCTGTTGTTTTGAATGACTTGTCTTTTCTTATTTTCTTTTAGTTATTTTTGAATGTTCAAACCGTTCTAACTATTTCATTTTGCAGGTTTACTCATTCAAAAATATTTTTTTTATGTTGTCTTAATTCTAAGCTTTCAATCTATCTGTAAGCTTTCTTAGGTTACATCTATGATGTTACTTGACTTAGGGAATGACATATCTAATAGATAAAATTTCAGTCATTCTTTTACTAAGTCAGGATGATGCTAACCTAGGGTGATTGGACTTAAGCAATTAGGAGGAGATTGTTAGTCAAATATATGCTTAGTTTAGAATTGCTTAAACCCAATCACAACAAGCATTAATGTGGACCCCTAATTTTAATTAGACCCAATAGAATTTTTCTATGTATGATAGGTCCCCTTAATGCTAGTGCCAGTGTTTTTATTTCATGTAATTTTCTCAAGACCTTGAAGACTTGAAGATGTGAAGATTTGCCCCTGTGCTATTTTCTGTGAGTTACTCGGTTTGCTAACATAACCGGTTCACTTCCTAACCGCTATGTCAACCTAACCGGTTGCCTACCTAGCCGATGTAACCTTCACAGGTTGTATCCTATCCTTTGCCGGTTAAGGCTTCCTCAGCAAGCTTTCCTCAGCCTAGCCTAACCGAAGCATTTATTGCTCCCAACTACCCAGCAACCCCTTTAGCTAAAGTTGGTAAAGCAAGCATGCCGAATAGACACTGAAGTGACATTCCTGCGGCTGTCAGAAGCTCAAAATAGATTGTCAAAATGACCAGTACTCACATATTTCCAACCACTCAAGGAAAATCTTCTCTCTCCTATCTCAGGCATTTAATGCAAAGATCCTTCAATTCAAAGGCATGCCTGATCAAGTCATCATTGCAACCTCTTCAAAGACAACGGCTCCTTTTCAAAGTTCACTATAAATAGCTTCCCTGGAGCATTGAAGAAGGTTGGTGCATTTATGATTCTTGAGAGTGAGTTGCTCTGAACTTCCATTCTGCAAACTCCATAGTTCAAAGCATTCAATTCAAGTCCTCTTATTCACTAGACATCTCTGTTAGGACTTATACACTGTGCACCTCAATCAATATTGTAGTGTTCCTTCATTAGACTACATTTGGAACACATTGATTGATTCACACACAACACCCTACAGAAATCAGCTCAACTTGTGAGCACATCTCTAGAAAACACCAGGTCTTTATTGTAGCACGATCCGTTAGTGGTCACCTTTAGTTAGGCAGCCTTCAATCATTGGCTTGCAACTTGTAATAGGTAGAAACCATTAATATAGTAGTGCACTTTCACAAATCCAAGTTCTGACCAAACTTGGTAGAGGACGTAGCAGTTATTTAACACTGTGAACCTCTTCAAACAATGTGTCATTCTTCTGTGTGCTTGTTTATTTTTGTGTAGTTGTAACTGGTTGACATTCTCTCAACTGGTCACAACCTTTTGACTCTACTTACTGCTCAACTTGTTTGTCTTACTTGGAAATTTAATTTGTCTTGTTTGCATAAGGATTTTAACTTACTGTTTTTGAAACTCTACCTAACTGGTTGTAAACCTAGCCTAACTGTAATCCCGCTGTGCAAAATAAATCTAACAGTTGGCAAGTGGGTTTCCTACAACCTTTTATAAAGACTAAGAGTTTTTAAGCAAAAAGTTTAAAACAGGCTATTCACCCCCCCCCCCTCTAGCCTGATTTCTACCATTTGGGACCTAACACATTTGGTGTGCAGGTCTTGACAACAACAACAACAACATTAATCCTATCAAAATTGACACATCCACCCTTGATAGTATTCAAAGGGGTAGCAGGAATCATACCATCGGAATTGAGCAGTTCAATTGCGGAGAGCCAAGGACTGCGTTGGAAATCTTTATCCTCCCCGGGATCTTCAATCGCTCTCCGTACATACTCTTGGGTCGGAATTAGAGGTTCCTGAACCCTAGACCCTCCACATGAGATGAATTCTAGATGAACGAATGAGTAATTCTCCTATACCATATCATATAGGGATGACGGTAACTCATATCCACTTCACCATACTCTCCATCAACGACATTAATTGCTCGTTCATTCCACGTTTCTATGTGCGGACCATGTTCTTGCATCCAGTTAACAGCTGCCCAACCTTGCCGACTAATCTGATGCAGGTCCAAACTAGTGTCACAGTCATCAGGCACACCTTGAACTATCCCAAACTGTCACATTACGCGATCTGGAAAGTGTCATTCAACCCTCTCAAAGCAGATGAGGGGCACCCTCGCCCTCCATATAGCTTGCCCCTGAAGACAGTAATTTGAAGCTATCACACCTAAGTATGACTACCACACAACCTGATCCTCGTTCATATATGACAATTGGTCTCGGTAGCCTTGCATGTTATCGGCGGTCACAGAAGTATACGACAAGGGACCCTTCCACCTACATATGAAACAATTGACATAAAATATATTGGGTAAAAAAGTGATAAAATACAGAACAGATCATTTACAAAATGAAGTAATTGAAATATACCTGCAACCCAATGGTAATGTTCCATTAAGTGTGTCACCTCCATGTCTCCTAGGTTGTGTACACAACAACCTCTCCCATGCCCAAAGCTATAAAAAAATTATCTTTTCGTACAAAACAAATTAAGTCCACTAGCATAATGTAATCAAATATAATTGACATACATGTACAATGGTCAAGAAGCCACCACACCCTTTCGAATCGTGCTTAGATGCTACACACATCTCCCTATACAAGAAGACCAATGATGTACTACCCCAACTGTACTCACCAATATTATTTATTTCCCTAAGCAGTTTGAGGTACATCAACTTCACTAGGTTATCAGACGAGTCGGGCATAATGTATGACCCCAATAACAGAAAAATATAGGCTCGAGTATATGTCTCAATCATATACTTGGATGCATTATTGGGAAGCTGATCCAAAAGAGGGAAGTGATCTAGAACCCATCTCATAGTCACCATTCCACCTTTATTGATGTCTGCGGGAGATATTGTAACCCCAAATAACTCCTCAACAATCTCAGCCCATTCCTCTTTTCTCCTACTAGTTTTTGAACTAGTCACAGCCAATCCGTCTACAGGAAGACCACACAACATACCAATATCCTCAAAAGTGATGGTCATCTCCCCTACAGGTAAGTGAAAAGTGTGAGTCTCTGGACGTCATCTCTCAATCAAAGCCTCTATCAAGTACCAATCATATTGTAAATGACCTAATAAATACACTCCGTAAAATCCAGCATTTATAAGCTTAGTTTCTATCCTCCAATCAACTCTAGCTGGAAGCTCTGTACCACGCCTAGGTCTTAAATTGGGCAACTGTTGTCCAGCCCAAATATAGTTAGATCTATGTGTCTCCTGTGAAGTCAATACATGTGGATCGATTGGCCCAGGAATAATAAAGGTTTGTTGTTCATGTTGATTCATCTGAAACACATAAATTCAATAGTAATTAAATTTAAATGGGACTTACGATTTTTCTATATTTAAGCTCAAATTTTAAATTTAACACTTAAAAATTAATAATTAAGTAGAAAAATTGCAACAAGTTTGTCAAACTAATTTTAATAAGCACTTGATTTTAAACCTAACTTAAGAAAATTCTAACTAGGCTAAAATTGCATTACAATTGTTTAATTCATTGACAATCAATAATTAGGTACATAAATCATAATAGTTTTAACAATAAATTATATAAAAATGCACAAATAAACTCTTAGGAATATTTCTATGGCTAAAATTAAGAACTCAAAACAAATAAAAAGAAGAAATAAAACTAACCTTTCAATTTTGATAAAATTTTCCTATCTTCTTCTTCCTCTCAAAATTTTTTCCTTCGATCCTTCTTTTTCTTTCTCAATTTTTCTTCTTCACCTTCAAGCTTTTTCACTTCCTCTTTCTTTCTTTCTTCCTTCTCCTCTTTCTCTTTCTTTCTTTCTTTCTTTCTTTCTTTCTCTCTTTTCTTTTCTCTGTAAAACAAGAACAACTCTTGAAAACAAATCTGAATAAATTGAATCCGAAAATGTCAATTCCGGAATTCAATTAAATGAATTCGGAATTTTCATTTCCGGAATTGAATTTACGTTTTCCAATTTTTTTATTTTTTTTAAAAGAAAACCGAAATTACCAATATCGGATTACATTAGACCATCTACAATAGATTCAACTACCTCATTTTTCAACACCCTTTAAAACACGACACATCAGCTTCTCTCTCCTCCACCTAATTATTCAAAAACCCATTCAATTTTTAACCCCTACAATGGTTTCAACACCCATATTTTTTCAACACACTTTCAACTCATCATCCTATACCCACCAATTTTATTTTATTTTATATTCTTTATTTTTATGATTAGTAAAATAATAATAATAATTATTATTATATATAATTAAAAAAATACTTCATACTTAATTAATTTTTTAATTGCAATTAAATAAATACGAAAAATAACGATAATTATTATTAAAAAAACACTTCATACTTAATTAAAAGCAATACATCATTGGAAAATACAGGAAATTATTTTCCAAATAGTTCGTCACCCAATATTTCAAAAAGTTGTCTGCTTCGATCATCAAAATGCTCCTTCTCACTTAACTTCATCCACATTTTCATCTTTTTACATTTGTTTGCCTCATCCTTTTTTTTTATTACCTCCTCTTGTTTTTTGATTACCTCCTCTTATTGTGTGGCATTCTTCTCCAATCGTTCCAACTATTTCTCTTTGAATTGTTTATATTCTGTCCACTCTTCGTTTACCACTTCCAAGACTAATCCCTTATCTTTTTTTCTACTCTTTTTCTTAGCTGCCTCCCTTCCCATAGGACGAGGAATGGATCCAATCGAGTTTGAATCACTTGACGGACTTTCACGTGCTCTCTTTCCACTTCTATCAGATCCCGTATTTCCTCCTACCTGACTTGCATAACGTGGTTGATCTTGAAGAGCATGACACTCTTGAATCAAAGTAAAATTGCCATTGGTATTACTTTTATACAGTTCATGAGCTTTTGTCAATACAGCATTCTCTGACCACCCGCTTTGTTGCATACACTTAGCGCTTTCATAAGCACCTATTCATTTGCCCAATATTTTTTTGATATAATTGTAATGATTTATGCACGCAGTTAAATCACGGGGAGGGTCAAATGAACAATGCTCGTTACAGTAATAAGCAATTTTACCCCAATAAGCATCCCCTTTCTGATTTTTCCCGATAATACTGACGGTTCCATATTTAATCCACCCACTAAGCAGCACTAAATTTTCTTTAGTGGTCCACTTGGAGTGTTTTTTGCGAGTAGTGGTTGTACCTGCTTCGATTGGAATGGCTGAATCCTCTGCATTTGGAGTGTCTTCATTACCACCGCTCATGCTACCGAGACCAATTTGTGTTGAAAATTCTGGAAATTCTGATGTTCCAGAATAAGAAACATTTTCATTCCCCATTGGCATATAAGGATTACGATTATAAGGGGGTGGTTGAATTTGCATCCTATAATATGGATGAAAATTTGGTGGAAAATTTGGTGCAGATGAAGGCATGAAATTTGGTGGAAAATTTGGCACAAATGAAGGCATGAAATTTGGTGAAAATTTTGGCACAGATGAAGGCATGAAATTTGGTATATTTTCAGGACGTGATTGGCTGGAAGATTGATATTCATTTCCCATTGACATATTAGGATTGTTGTAGTTAAACGGGATATTGGGATCCATTTATAAGGAAACGAGGGTTTTTAGTGTGAAAAATGAAGGATGATTGAGTGTTAGAGTGGTTGATGCAGGAAGAATGAAATTGGGGTGTTATATTTATAAGGAATTGAGTTGTCGAAATTGACGAATTTCAAATAAAATTAAATACAGTTAATAAAAGATGAGTGGTCGAAATTGACAGACTTAAAAAAAATTAAATGCAGTTAATAATAAAAAAACGAGTGGTCGAAATTGACAGACTTCAAATAAAATTAAATACAGTTAATAATAAAAAACGAGTGGTCGAAATTGACGGACTTCAAATAAAATTAAATACAGTTAAAAAACAATAATTATTATTATCATTTATAATTAAAAAAATACTTCATACTTATTTTATTTTATTTTATATTCTTTATTTTTCAATATAATTAATTTATATTGAAAAATTAGTATTATTTTCTGTGTCCAAATCAAATGAAACAAGACTCTATTTGTAGATAAAAAAAATTATGAATTTTGGTGTAAAAAAAGATTTTTTTTTTTTTTGATATAAGATAATTGCCTTTGAAAAATTCGGAGGATTTAAAACAAAAAAAAAATTAGAGCCCAATCAGAGAGTGACACGTGGCGTATCTAGGAAAAAAGAAAAAAAAGGGGAAAAGTGCAGCGCAGACGCGCATGGAAAGGAGGTGTCGTACACGCGCCTTTTCCGAACCAATAGTAGCGCGACACGTGGCAAAATGGGGCCCAAAATTTTTTTTTCAACACTTGTTGAATTTTTTCAACAAAGCCAAAAAATTTAACTATTGAATTTTTTTTCAATTCACCATTGCAAGCATTTCAACAGTTGAATTTTTTTTTCAACTACTCCATTGCAAATGGTCTTAGGTGCAATCGCTCCCCCTATAGCGCGCGATCGCTCTTTATTTACAGAAAATATTATTTTGCTAAAATCAATTTTGTAAAAAAAAAAGAGGGATTCCAGAATTGGTAACGCCGGATTACATTTGGCGCGATCGCCTCCTATATACCGCGCGATCGCTCGTTTTTTACTGAAAATACTAGTACTCGCTTGCCCGTGCCAATGGCACGGTGACAGTATGAAATGGATCGGTTTTGTAAAAATATAAAACATACTAAGTGATTGAGAGACCGGAGAAAAGTTGATTGCCTTGACCGTATGATTAAAACTAAATGAAAAAAAAATCTTTAAACCATCCCCTCCCCCACACTCCAGTGCAGTAATATAAGATCCTAAATAAAATAAGTAACGTGAGTCACTAAACATTATTAGGGCTGTAAACAAGCCGAGCCGAGCCGAGCCGAGCTTTTGATGTTTCGAGCTCGAGCTCATTAACTTTTAAACGAGCTCGAGCTTTTCTCGAGCTCGAGCCCAGAATGCCTGTTCGAGCTTGGCTCGAATCAAGTTTCGAGCTTTTCGCGAGCTGGCTCGCGAGCTTTTCGCGAGCTGCTCGAACTCGAGTATTAACGAGCCGAGCTCGAGCTTCGACTTATTTTTTGAAAAAAATCTGAAATCAAACGAGCTTTATCGAGCCCTAATTCGAGTTGTAATCGAACTCGATCCTAAACGATCCTAAACGGGCTTATATATATATATATATACTAAAATTTATTCGAGCTTTTAACGAGCCGAGCCCGAGTCGAGCTCAAACGAGTCGATCTCGAACAGAGCTCGTCGAACATACGATCTGAACACGAGCCGAGCTCGAAAAAATAACGAGCTTAAAAATCGTTTCGAGCTCGAGCTCGAGTTCAACTCGAGCCCACTCAAACTCGAGCTTTTTTCGAGCCGAGCTGAGCTCGAGCCGGCTCGTTTCGTGTAACAGCCCTAAACATTATGTCATCATCGATAAGCTAGATATATTGAATACTGCAGCAACGGGAAATTCAATATGAAATTGACTCCATAGGACACATTCACCTGAAGAAAAAAAAACGTAAGAAATTTTATCACGCTAGCACATTTAAAGATTCCAGCTTTAACATTGAAACATGAAAAAAATTACTTAACACCAAGAGAATGGAAATAGAACTCAACCGCTATTGCTCTTCCCCCCAACCCCCACACCCTTTTCATCCTCCTTCTATAGAGGTTCTATTTTACTAAGATTAACATTAAAAAAAAAAACTTTGAATTTCTCTATTTTCTATATTTGATTTTACCTCCCTTGATCATGGTTGACTACTTTGATTACCCTAGATATTGACCATGAATATTGCAACTAAATAATCTCCTAACCAGAGACTGGAACCAAAACTTTAAAAAAAGAAAAAAAAACGATAGAAGCATTACCAGTTACACTCAAAACTAATTTTAAAAAAAAGTATATACCAAAATTAAATCAATATATATAACAAAAATCAACATCAATTTTTTTACTCTTTCTCTTTCTCTTTCTCTCTCTACCTCTCTCTCTGCAATATCCAAAAAGAAGTATAATAGTAAAGAAGAACTGGAGAATGCAAGCAGCAACTCTGTGAGGAAGCTAAATATCCTCTCTATTCCTTACACTGGATTTTCAAGCAATGTGAGCTGGCTTGGTTACAGATACATACTTGGAGGCTATGTATTTCAAGAAAAAACATGAGCAGTAAGTTGTTGGACAATACTTCTGTTATAACTTTGTAATGTTTTTCTTCTTCTAGTTGGTCGGTCAAACATTATTAGAGTTCTTATCTTTTAAACTCATAAAAAATGGTAATAAGCCATCTCTGTTAAAGGATGAAGGCTTATCGTTGTAGTTTATCCTGAAAAATGTTTAGCTATCCATGGATCAAAATAAAATTGAAGAATCTCATAAATTACAAATAATTACATAAAAAAATATCATTCAAAAGCTAAGGCAAAATAACCTTCCCCCCTCCCCCATTTCAATCACCAATCATTAAAGTAAATGTTAAAGAGTTTGAAAAGCATGAACTAAATGGAATAAAATAATGCTAATAGATGTCCATAGATTTTTCAGCGTGAGATGTTTAGAAGATAGGGTAGAACCTATAAAAAAATATGAATAAAGAGAATCAATAGAATTTAGGAGAAACACAATTATGGAAAAATTCCTTGAAATAAACTAATCTCTCGCTGCAAGTACCATCTGTATCCATACACATACACACACAACCCCCACCCCACCTCTCGTACTTGGATTTAACCTCCAGGAGTACCATATGGAAACCCATATCCCTTTTACCAGTAACATTCTGCATCCTACTCCCAACCATGAACAGAAAGGCCAAAAATAATTTACCCATAACAAACATCATAAAAGTGAATGCAACGTTCATTGTTAACCCTAAATTTATTCTAGTGAATTTTTTAAGGTTGCACTGGATAAAGAAAAAACACTGAAATGAAGCATCTCCAACACTGAAATGAACAGAGATTTAGGCACTTCGACACATTTTGATCCGGCTAATAATCCATTTATAGCCAAAGTTTATGTCCATTTTTTTTGGATAATCCAAAAGCACACCCTAAAATCATTTTGGTACTAAGGCTTTGTTGTTGTTGTTGTTGTTGTTGTAATGATTTAGGGTTTAGGGTTTAGGGTATAGAGTTTAGGATTTAGGGTTTAGGGGTTAGGATTTAGGATTTAGGGTATAGTGTATAGGGTATAGTGTATAGTGTAGTGTATAGGGTTTAGGGTATGGGGTATAGTGTATAGGGTATAGGGTATAGGGTATAGGGTATAGTGTATAGTGTATAGTGTATAGTGTATAGTGTATAGTGTATAGGGTATAGTGTATAGGGTATATGGTATAGGGTATAGGGTATAGTGTATAGTGTATAGTGTATAGTGTATAGTGTATAGTGTATAGGGTATAGGGTATAGGGTATAGGGTATAGTGTATATTGTATAGTGTATAGGGTATAGGGTATAGGGTATAAGGTATAGTGTATAGTGTATAGGGTATAGGGTATAGGGTGTAGTGTATAGTGTATAGTGTATAGGGTATAGGGTATAGGGTATAGTGTATAGGGTATAGGATATAGGGTATAGGGTATAGGGTATAGTGTATATTGTATAGGGTATAGGGTATAGGGTATAGGGTATAGGGTATAGTGCATAGTGTATAGGGTATAGGGTATAGGGTATAGTGTATAGGGTGTAGGTGTTAGTGCCCTAGGCCTATAGAGATAGACCTTTATGTAATGTCATTGTTCATTTATATATGAGATTGCTTCTTTGATTATTATATGTGTTTGCATGTTTAGTTATAATAATCGTGTCCCTAGTACTTATAAAGCACTAGTATGAAGTCTAACGGATAATCATGTGATGATTATATGCATGGAGATGCACATTAGATTCATGGGTACTTGTTAGAGAACAAGGTACTGGACTTGACCCATTATGAGATCTATGTCATGGTCAAATGTCATAATTAGATCTCATATAGTCATATCATTGATATCCTTTGACCTGAGATTATCATCGTCTTCCGCTCGATGAATATCATGTTTGATATAGTTTAACGTTGTCTTTAACCGGATGACAATAAGGGCTATCATTGGCATGGTATGATTCTTGTTGGAAAGAATGATAAGTCAAGATGGAAATTGTCCCTCGTAAAGAGAGATGTTTGCTAGGCCACTCGTAAGTAAGATTGATGTAGTGCATGGCCATGCCCGAATGAATTAATGTGATTAATATCATTCGATTAATCAATTTACTTGATAACGAGAAAGCATTGAACAATATGAGTTGACGTGGACCATGACTCATGTTCAATATAACATCGTGTGACAATGGGATTGTGATATGTTCTATGTAGGAAAATCGAACTTGATATTATACTATTTGGGTAGGCATGATGGCTTGCTAGAGTCCGCTCATGTCTTATGAGGATCGATGTGATCAGACTCATTGCCAACATAGTATGGTCCTATGGGGTCACACGCATCGAACGAATTGTCAAAAATGAAGAAAATGGGTTTTCTGTGCTCAGGGGACGACTCGTCCCCATGACTGAACCAAGTCGTGCCTTATGAAGGGACGCCAGGATCAGTGGGTGTGTCCTGAGGGACGACTCGTGCTCTGGGGCATGAGTCGTATCCAAAGGGACGACTCGTCCCGTGAGCAAAGCCAAGTCGTGCCCTATGAGGGGACGCCAGAATCAGTGGAAGGTCCCAAGGGGACGACTCGTGCCCTGGGGGACGAGTCGTCCCGTCGGGCCTGGACTGATACGTAAATGACCTAATTTTAGGGTTTTCGCAAAGGGCTTTTATTTGTAACGTATAAATAGTTGCCCCTGGTTGCCCTAGCTGTGATTAGAACATTTTGGCTTGAGAGAAACACCAAGAGTGAGAGATTTCAATTGAGAATTGAGAATCAAACACTACCAAATCCATTGTTCTTCATTGATTGAAAGGTGTTTCAATCAATAGGATCTAGCAATCCTCCTAGAAGAGTTCTAGGGTTCGTTCATCGCGTGGATACACATAGAGGATCTTCGCTCGTCAAGATCTTTGGTTCGTGATTCCCGTTCGTTCATCAAGGATTAACAAGGTCGTTCAATCTGGAGTTGGGTCAAGTTTATCAAAGGCAAAAGCATTCAAGGTTGGTATTTCTATTTCATATTTCTTAATTATTCATCTAGAACGGATTCTAGGGCTTGGGGTTTTTCGAGTTATTGCTTATTCCGCTGCGCATGGACCCTCGGAAACCCTACAGTGGTATCAGAGCCCCGTTCATGATGCTTAGTTAGATAATCATGATAATTTTGTAATATGATTATATGAATTTTCATGATGTGCATGATCTAGAATATGAATTTATATGGGATTTGCTTATGGAAGTAATTGTATATGTAGATATACCATGATTATGAATTGAATTATGTGATTAATGTGATTAATCTATAATATGGATTTTGATGTATTACTTAGTATATAGGCTGGAAGCCAAAACCTTCCCCGCAGGCACTTCTGGGAAGTGTGGGATAACTTTGGATACGATGCAACGTACTAGTAATTACCGATCAAATATGATTTGTGTTGCATCATTCCACGTTTATAATTATGCTCATATAGTTTTCTGAATCAACCTTAGCATGTAATTGATAAGCATGAAAAATTGAACCTTCTTTGTAATTTGAGTTTGTTTTATGCCACCCATGTTTAAACACTTGTGAGTACACGGGTAGTTTCATGTAGGCTACGCCACAGCGAGGTACATTGATTCTATCTTTGTATGATCAAGATGAGCAAATAGTGATTGCTATACGTTTAACATGGTTGAACTCAATTAGGCTATCAAACGGTTTTGGGCCTAAGGCATAAGATGAGATTAAAACATGTGACATATGATGTCTATAATCTCATAATGATCTAAGAGTCATATATAGATATGATTGATAAATGTTATCTACCTTTTTAGTTTAATTTTGAGCAGTCGTGCCATAGCCGACTTGAAATTAAATTAAAGTTGGGTCTTAGCCTATTAAATTATATTATACATGTTTGTATAAGAAGGTTATATAATTTAGTGGGAGTATTTATGAAATACTTTAATTAATCTCTTAAATGAATTGGTATTTATATGTGTTTCATATCTTGTTGCATATCTTTGTAGATCAATGGCTGTAAACAATAATCAAAACATGTCACTGCGATCAGTCCTTGAGAAGGACAAGTTAGAGAAGAATGGCAACAACTATGTGGATTGGATCCGCAGTTTGAGAATTGTTATCAAACAAGAAAGGAAGTTGTACATTCTCGATGGACCCGTTCCTCCCGAGCCTGCTGCTAATGCAACTAAAGCGGAAAGGGACCAACATAAGAAGCATGTGGATGATTCTATTGATGTTGGTTGCCTGATGCTTGCTACCATGTGTAAGGCTCTTCAGAAGGACCTTGTACACATGGAAGCCTATGATTTGGGAAATCATTTGAAGGAAATGTTCCAGTTGCAAGCACGTACGGAAAGGGTTGACACTATGAAGGCTCTTCATTCATGCAAGATGATTGAAGGACAACCTGTTGGGCCTCATGTGTTGAAGATGAAGGGTCACCTCGAACACCTTGAGAGGCTTGGGTATCCTATCCAGTTAGAGGCGCTACGGATATGATATTGCATTCATTCCACGAGAGTTATAATCGGTTTGTTACGAATTATAACATGAATGGGATGAATAAATCTCTGTCTGAATTGCATGGGATGCTAAAGAATGCGGAGAACAATATTACCAAGAAAACCAATCAAGTGTTGATGGTGAATAAAGGAAAGGGGTTCAAAAACAAGGGTAAAGCAAAAGTTGCTAAACCGGAGGCAAAGGTTGCCGTTGCTGAGAAGCCTAAACCCAAATCCCAAAAGGATGCGGTGTGCTACCATTGCAAGGAAACTAGGCATTGGAGGCGTAACTGCAAGCTTTATCAGGAAGGACTGAAGAAGAAGGGCAATGAGATTGCCATGACTTCAGGTATCTATGTGATAGATATTTTACTTTCTACCTCTAGTTCTTGGGTATTAGATACCGGATGTGGATCTCACATTTGCCTAAATGTGCAGGGACTAAAGAATAGAAGGTTGCTCAAAGAGGGTGAAGTAGATCTACGGGTTGGAAATGGAGCAAGAGTTGCTGCATTGGCCGTAGGGACTTACGAAGTCACTTTACCAAGCGGATTAATTTTAGTTTTAAATAACTGTTATTATGTTCCGGATTTGAGCAGAAACATTATTTCTATTTCATATTTAGACAATGAGGGTTACAATTTTCTTATTGCAAATAAGAAATTTTCATTTTATTTGAATGACATGCTTTATTGTGTTGCTCATTCTTTTAATGGCCTTTATGTCTTGGATGTTGAGAATAATGTTGATAATGTCTATCATGTTAGTAAGAAATCCAAACCAAACAATGTGCATGACACATATAAATGGCATTGCCGTCTTGGGCACATAAACGAGAAACGCATCTCTAAACTCCATAAAGATGGATATTTAGACTCACATGATTATGAATCATATGATGTTTGCGAGTCTTGTTTATTGGGCAAGATGACTAAAGCACCTTTTACTAAGAGTAGTGAAAGGGCTAGTGATTTGTTGGCCCTCGTACATACTGATGTATGTGGACCAATGAATAGCATTGCTAGGGGAGGATTTCGGTACTTCATAACGTTCACTGATGACTTATCAAGATATGGCTATGTCTATCTGATGAAGTAAAAAAGTGAAGCATTTGAGATATTTAGAATATTTCAAAGTGAAGTACAAAATCAACTTGGCAAAACTATTAAAACACTTCGATCCGATCGAGGTGGTGAATATTTGAGCCAAGAATTTGACGATCATCTGAAAAGTTGTGGAATTGTTTCAGAACTTACTCCACCCGGAACACCACAATGGAATGGTGTGTCCGAGAGGAGAAATCGAACTCTATTAGATATGGTTCGATCGATGATGAGTCAAGTTAACCTTCCTATTTCCTTTTGGGGACATGCACTGGAAACAGCCGCTTTCACACTTAACAAGGTCCCTACTAAATCGGCTCCTAAAACCCCACATGAGATGTGGCATGGAAGAAAGCCTAGCTTATCTTTCATGAAGATTTGGGGATGTGAGGCTTATGTAAAGAAATTGGTTTCTGAACATAAACTTGCACCTAGATCTGATAAATGTATTTTCGTTGGTTATCCTAAGGAAACGAAAGGATATCAATTTTACAACCAATCCGAGAACAAAGTGTTTGTTGCTCGAAATGGTGTCTTTCTAGAGAAAGAGTTTCTCTCTAAAGAAACTAGTGGGAGTAAAATTGATCTTGAAGAAATTCAAGAACCTGAAAATGACATAGAGCCAGTAGTAGAGACGGAACCAAATTCACAAGCTGTTGTGGAACCGGTTCAAGATACACAAGTTCTTCGCAGATCGGATAGGATACGATCTGAACCTGAGAGATATGGATTTCTCATGACGAAAAGTAATGAAGTAGAAATCATTGAGAATGATGAACCTACTTCCTATCAAGAGGCGATGTCCACTCCTGATTCGGACAAGTGGCTAGGAGCCATGGAATCCGAAATCAAATCCATGTACGATAATCAAGTTTGGAACTTGATTGATCCACCCGAAGGTGTAAAAACCATAGGGTGCAAGTGGGTTTTCAAAGAAAACCGACATGGATGGGAAGGTACATACTTATAAGGCTAGGCTAGTTGCTAAGGGGTATAGGCAGATTCATGGCGTTGACTATGATGAAACCTTTTCGCCCGTAGCAATGCTTAAGTCTATTAGAATCCTAATTGCCATAGCCGCATATTACGACTATGAGATATGGCAAATGGACGTCAAAACAGCGTTTCTTAACGGAAACCTACTTGAGGATGTATACATGATACGGCTGAAGGGTTTGTCGATCCAAAGGATTCTAACAAAGTGTGTAAGTTGCAGAGATCCATTTATGGATTGAAGCAAGCTTCCCGGAGCTGGAATCTACGTTTTGATGAATCAGTCAAAGAGTTTGGCTTCATCAAAAACGAAGATGAACCTTGTGTATACAAGAAGATAAGTGGGAGCATAGTGCTATTTCTGGTATTGTATGTCGATGACATCTTGCTCATTGGAAATAATGTTCCTGCACTTGAGACTGTAAAGTCCTGGTTAGGAAAATGTTTCTCAATGAAAGATATGGGTGAGGCGGCTTATATCCTTGGTATCAAGATCTATAGAGATAGATCAAGAAGGATGATTGGTTTGAGTCAGAGTACATACATTGACAAGGTCCTTAGAAGATTCAGCATGGAAAATTCTAAGAGAGGATACTTGCCAATGGGACATGGCATTACTCTTAGCAAGACTCATTGTCCTAAGACAAATGATGAGCGAAAGAGGATGAGTGATATACCATATGCTTCGGCAATTGGGTCTATCATGTATGCCATGTTATGTACTAGACCTGATGTCTCGTACGCTCTAAGCGCAACGAGTAGATACCGATCGATCCTGGTGAGAACCATTGGATAGCTGTCAAGAATATCCTTAAGTACTTGAGAAGGACTAAGGATGTATTCTTGGTATTTGGAGGAATGGAAGATGATCTGTTTGTAAAGGGTTACACAGATGCAAGCTTCCAAACCGACAAAGATGACTATAGATCGCAGTCTGGTTTTGTGTTTATGCTAAATGGAGGTGCTGTTTGTTGGAAGAGTTCCAAGCGAGCAACCGTTGCCGATTCTACAACGAAGCGAATACATAGCGGCATCGAGATGCGGCTAAGGAGGCGGTTTGGATCAAGAAGTTCGTTAGTGACTTAGAAGTCGTTCCGAGTATCACTAACCCGATAGAGCTGTTCTGTGACAACAATGGTGCTATTGCCCAAGCAAAAGAACCAAGGTCACATCAGCGATCCAAACACATTTTGAGACATTTCCACCTCATTCGAGAAATCTGTGAAAGGGAGGACGTCAAGATATACAAGGTAACAACGGATGACAACATCTCGGACCCTCTCACCAAGCCTTTACCACAAGCTAAAAATGATGGTCATTTTAGGTCCATGGGTATAAGATACATGAATGATTGGGCCTAGTGCAAGTGGGAGACTGTAGGCGTTAGTGCCCTAGGCCTATAGAGATAGACCTTTATGTAATGTCATTGTTCATTTATATATGAGATTGCTTCTTTGATTATTATATGTGTTTGCATGTTTAGTTATAATAATCGTGTCCCTAGTACTTATGAAGCACTAGTATGAAGTCTAACGGATAATCATGTGATGATTATATGCATGGAGATGCACATTAGATTCATGGGTACTTGTTAGAGAACAAGGTACTGGACTTGACCCATTATGAGATCTATGTCATGGTCAAATGTCATAATTAGATCTCATATAGTCATATCATTGATATCCTTTGACCTGAGATTATCATCGTCTTCCGCTCGATGAATATCATGTTTGATATAGTTTAACGTTGTCTTTAACCGAATGACAATAAGGGCTATCATTGGCATGGTATGATTCTTGTTGGGAAGAATGATAAGTCAAGATGGAAATTGTCCCTCGTAAAGAGAGATGTTTGCTAGGCCACTCGTAAGTAAGATTGATGTAGTGCATGTCCATGCTCGAATGAATTAATGTGATTAATATCATTCGATTAATCAATTTACTTGATAACGAGAAAGCATTGAACAATATGAGTTGACGTGGACCATGACTCATGTTCAATATAACATCGTGTGACAATGGGATTGTGATATGTTCTATGTAGGAAAATCGAACTTGATATAATACTATTTGGGTAGGCATGATGGCTTGCTAGAGTCCGCTCATGTCTTATGAGGATCGATGTGATCGGACGCATTGCCAACATAGTATGGTCCTATGGGGTCACACGCATCGAACGAATTGTCAAAAATGAAGAAAATGGGTTTTCTGTGCTCAGGGGACGACTCGTCCCCATGACTGAACCAAGTCCTGCCTTATGAAGGGACGCCAGGATCAATGGGGGTGTCCTGAGGGACGACTCGTGCTCTGGGGCACGAGTCGTGCCCAAAGGGACGACTCGTCCCGTGAGCAAAGCCAAGTCGTGCCCTATGAGGGGACGCCAGAATCAGTAGAAGGTCCCAAGGGGACGACTCGTGCCCTGGGGGACGAGTCGTCCCGTCGGGCCTGGACTGATACGTAAATGACCTAATTTTAGGGTTTTCGCAAAGGGCTTTTATTTGTAACGTATAAATAGTTGCCCCTGGTTGCCCTAGCTGTGATTAGAACGTTTTGGCTTGAGAGAAACACCAAGAGTGAGAGATTTCAATTGAGAATTGAGAATCAAACACTACCAAATCCATTGTTCTTCATTGATTGAAAGGTGTTTCAATCAATAGGATCTAGCAATCCTCCTAGAAGAGTTCTAGGGTTCGTTCATCGCGTGGATACACATAGAGGATCTTCGCTCGTCAAGATCTTTGGTTCGTGATTCCCGTTCGTTCATCAAGGATTAACAAGGTCGTTCAATCTGGAGTTGGGTCAAGTTTATCAAAGTCAAAAGCATTCAAGGTTGGTATTTCTATTTCATATTTCTTAATTATTCATCTAGAACGGATTCTAGGGCTTGGGGTTTTTCGAGTTATTGCTTATTTCGCTGCGCATGGACCCTCGGAAACCCTACATAGGGTATAGTAAATAGGGTATAGGATATAGGATATAAGATATAATGTATAGTGTATAGTGTATAGTGTATATATAGGGCATAAGGTTTAGGGTTTAGAATTTATTTATTTTTTCAAAAATAATATTTATTGACTCATATTTATTTTTTTGAGAGTAATTTAAAATAACTTTCATATTTTATATAAATAAAAATAATGATATTTATTAAATTAAAATTAATAAATAACTATGATTTATTTATTTTTTCAAAAATAATTTTAAATTTTTAATGTTTTTTAGTTTGTTATTTTGTTAATTAGTTCTAAAAATAATCAAAAATTACATTTTATTATCAGCGACGGAATATTTCCGTCGCTGATAAATTAAAAAAAATTAAATTATCAGCGGCGGAATTATTCCGTTGGTGTTTAATTTTAAAAAAAAAACATTTTATTTCACCGTTGGAATATTTCCGACGCTGATAAATTAAAAAAAATTAATTATTTAGTGGCGGAAATTTCCGTCGGTGTAATATTTCAAAAAAAAAAAAAAAATTTATTTTCACCGTCGGAATATTTCCGACGCTGATAAATTAAATTTTTTTAATTTATCAGCGTCGGAAATTTTCCGTCGGTGTAATATATCAAAAAAAAAAATTATTTTCACCGACGGAAAATTTCCGCCGCTGAGCAATAAAAAAAATAAAAAAAAATAGAAAATAATATATTTTCACCGGCGGTATAATTCCGTCGCTGATAAAGAAATAGCGGCGGAATATTTCGTCGGTAAATCAAGCGCCAAAACAAAATAATTCCGCCGCTAAATCATTATTTCCGCCGCTAAATAGCGACGGAATCATTCCGTCGCTGTTTATTCCGTCGCTAAAACACCTGTTTTTGGTAGTGCCAGAATCAAGCTCCCACAAATGCTTCTTCACCAAGCACTTTAGTACCACGACCTTGCCTAAAAAGCAACTCATATGCAACGTTTAATTTTCCTCCATGGATGTTGTCAAAAGAAACATGCAAATGACCAGTATGCTTACTGACCCAAGCCCAAAGGTTCTACAATAGAAGGCATGAGAAAGGAACTTTTAGCTAGACTGAACTGTAAGTTCTTCCCAACATGCTGATTTTGTTTAGAGACATATTTCCAAATTAGATAAGAAATTTGGTTTCTCTTTCCATTATGCCTATGCTTTTGAGATTTCATCTGGAAAATCAAAAGGGTCTATGGATAAAACTATAAATTCTTTCAACAAACTTTTATTGGTTGCATGTCTATCTCAGGCTAATTTCTCTTCCCATCCAACAAATTGCCCAACATAGGTGGTATAAAAGTTGTGTTAAATGCTCAAATTCTCATCCTAAAAAATAGTTTTTAGGGAGTAGAAAAAAGAACACTAACATATAGAACACTAAAATGCTAAAACATATAGTACCCATAGATAACCATTGTCACCCCTATGAACGACTTTATTTTGCTTTACCTCAAAAAATTGTTGCAATATCAGAGGTTTGCTCTATTGAAATGAAAATTGAATGTGAACTCTGTTAAAGTCTGAGGTTCCACCTTAAAACCAATTGGTGTTAAGGGGAGTGGCCCAGGATCTTTATATGTCATATGCAAGGTTTGTCAATTCCCAATGTGGGATAATATCTCTAACACGCCCCCTCACGTGTAGCGGGCTTTGCCAAAGCTTACAACGTGGACATAGCAATCGGGTGGCCCGGAGTAACATCGTGGGCCGTTGGGCCTGCACGTGTAAAGAACCTGCTCTGATACCATGTTAAAGTCTGAGGTTCCACCTTAAAACCAATTGGTGTTAAGGGGAGTGGCCCAGGATCTTTATATGTCATATGCAAGGTTTGTCAATTCCCAATGTGGGATAATATCTCTAACAAACTCTACATGAAACTACAATTACAAAAGAGAATCACATCTAAGTTAATTTGCAGCAAAGATTACATGGGTAATGTCGTGTAAGTGAGATATGATTAAACAATATCAATCATCGAGACATAGTCCCTAAGCAATGCATTCTGCATAATACGAACCAATTAATCAATAACTGTTGTCTTCTAATCACAGAGGATGAACTCAACATATACCCCTCCATCCCAAAATTAAGGTCCAAATCCTTTTCAAATTTGCTTTTGATCATTGATTAAGAATAAATTTGATTTTTTTGGACGGAGTTAGTAACTGGTCATAAAGATAAATCATAATCACGTTCAATTCAACAGCCTAATTTAGTGAAAATGAAATAAGAGGATGAGTTAAAAAATATGAAATCAAACCAAAACAAACTGGTCAAATCAATTAAAGCCAAACTGTCCATTAATCATAATATAATCACCTCAAATTTGACAACCTAATTTCAAGAAACTGAAATATGAACATGAGTTCACCCACATACATATGCAATTGCTAGGGAATTTACGAAAAATGGTACTAACAATTGAAATGGATGAAGCAAGTTCGGAACATGAAATGAAAACATTCATCCGCTATGAGTCTCTAGTGAAGATTTTGATGGAGGGAGAATCTAGGACGGGGTTGACTCTGTAGAGAGATTTTGATTGAACGAATGTCGGTTAGGGGAGTTTTCGGGACCCTTGAAGTGAACTGCTGTTAATCGGAGAAAATTGAGAAGCAGCTTGGGGGAGAAGTATGCGCAAATGCTGCCGGGAGGTTATTTTTCTTACTTTTAATCTTGACCCTTATTTGTCTTTTCCGAGATTCAATCTCAACCACTCTTTGTGTGGTGGTTGAAACTCACCCCTATTGTAATATAGATTATTTTTTTAATTTCAGTTTTGAAAAAAAAATTGAATTTCGGAATTGGTAATGTCGGATTACCTTATTTCGAAATTACCAATTCCGAAATTAATGTTGAAAGTGCTATTTTGGTACTTATGTTTTTAACAATGTTATTTTGGTATATAAATTTTTAAAAAGCAATATTTTGAAAAAAAAAAATCCTTTTTTTTTGTATAATCATATAAACCCGGGCCGGCCCAATCCCTAGGCAAGTGAGGTCTGGGCTTAGGCCCCCTAATTTTGGAAAATTTTTGGGCCCAAAAATTAGAAATTTAGTGTTAACTAGCAGTACGCCACCCGTGCGTTAAACGCACGAAATAACACTTCATCAATAAAAAGTAAACCAACTAATAAAGTTGAAAATTTAATGAAGATTAACTAAAAAATATATGTGATATAAATAAAACATACGGAGTATATGTATATGAATATATAAATTATTAAATGGCATCACATATTTTGAACCCTAGACGATGGAGATTCAATCGACAGGACGGTTGTCATTAAAGATTCGGCAGCGGGTGAATCGAGTCTTTGGGACGATATGAGCGTTTGATTTTCAATGGTTTCTAAAGCTTTCAAGAAGCAATTCGATCTTGTCTTCTATTTATTTAGGTAAAAGATTAATCTTTTTGCTTTCAAGAAACTTATTTTATTATCCTTGCTTGTTCATAAATGCAAGAATGTATAAATCCTAAAGAATCGTTCTATGCTTTTATTTTCCATTGTAATTGTTCAATCTTAAGCCTTGTAGAAAGGAAATAAAAAAAAATAGTACTAATAATATGTCAAAATAGTAGTATTAACAATGAAATATTTTATTTTATAGATTAATTTGGTGTATTTCTTAAATTTTATTTTTGTTCTGTAATATAACAAATCAATCATTTCTCTCAACTCATTTTCTTATGAAACATTGTAACTACAACATGACATGATTTAGCTTAAACTTACTGAACACTTATATTGACATGATTTAGCTTAAATCTAATTGAGTTTTGTTGATTGTTGGTTATAATAAGGTACATATGTTTGAATGAAAGATTGGAGTAAATGCAGACAATGGGTTTGTAAGGCAGACAAAGTATACTCAGTAATAGTAAGTCTTCTTTTTATTAATTTGACTGATTCTTTGTTGTTTAGCACACTCTTTAAACTATACTCACCAAAGTAATTCATTCTAGAATTATATTTATCACAAAAATCCGGTCAAAGTAAACAAACCTAAAAATTCACTATTCATTTGTATAGTATTGGACATCGATAGCTATATGGATATAATTGTGTATGAGTTCAGGACTACTACTCATATAAATTATCAATATAGATTTTTTTTCCTACTAAATCTAACTGAGTTATATACTGTTGAATGAAAAAATGAAACTACTGAAGTGAAAAAAAAAAGATTATTTACCTCTAAATCCGCAAGTATTAAATCCCAAGTATGAGGAAGTTTCATAGTGTTCTTCACTTCAATTTCCCATTTTCTGGCAACACGAGATCTTTCCCTTTTCAGGTTTTTCAAAATAGTCGAAGGATTAGACATTGCAAACAGAAGAGTCAAGGTTCCCATGGAAGAAAATACAATGGCTAATGAAAGAAAAGGAATTGGAGAAGCAAGAAGAAATGACAGCCAAGATGTGCCAATATTAATATGATGAAAAGAAAAACCCTTTGTATTCCATTTTTAATTGTAGCCGATTTATTTTGATCAGTTGTAAATATTGTAATTAAGTGCGTTGTTTTATTTTCAAGAATTTAGTTAGGTAAATTATTTGATTATAATAGTTAATAGGTTTGCATCTCGAGAAAGCATGGAGCTGCAAGTTTAAAGAAATAAAAATGCAATTTATGATTGAACCAACTGTAGCATTAAATAATAAAGGTAAGAACAATCGTGTGATAAGTATAAAAATAGAAATTATTTAATGTGGAGTTGGAGCAGATTTTTGGTGCCAAAATACTAAGTTTAGTAAGTGTGCTTATTCACTTCAGTCATTATATAGTTATAGATAAACTATGAAGTGAGGGGCCTCGTCGAAAAATTAAAGTCAATCCACACAGAAGGCAAGGTATTTTTTTTACTTTTCTCACGAAGAAGAGACGAAGAAAGAAGACGGAATTGTGAATTAGCGATCGCAGCCACCGTTGTCCGCCGCACCATTTTTGCCCAGGTATTTCGATTCTCTCCCTTTTTTCCTCTCTCTCTCTTCTCAAATCCTACAAATTTCTAAATCCCTAACAAATTAGGGTTTCTACCTTCAGCAACAAATTAAAACCGTTTTAAAACCGTTTTAATTTGTTGCCAAAGGTAGAAAAATGCAATCTTTCATTGTTGATTGTGTAATTTTGGTGTTTGATCTTTTGTTCGGTACTGTCATTTTAAGGGATATTTAATTGTTTATGTTTTCTGGGTATATTCTTTTTGTGGGTTTTGATTTTGTTGTTCAGGGTTATTGTTAGTGGTGTCTAGGGTCTTTGATCTTTTGTTGGATACTGAAATTTTTAAGTGAGTAATATGATGTATAGAGCAGGTATATAGATTTTGATATAATCAACCCCATATGATGTAATTGGGTTAAAAAAGGATTGATTTGAGTTTGGTGGTTCTTAGTTATATACACTCAGGTGACATTGCTTTCCTCCGTTTGTAAGTTTGCCCATATGCTCACTTGAGAATGCAAGAATTTGTATTTTTAAAATTGGGATTGTTCAAAGTAAACCCTTGGTATTAATTAGGATGAAAATGTTGCATTGTATCGCATAGAATGAGGAAAATAGATTCTTATAGACAACCACAACTAATTGGGATAAAGATAAAGGGAAGAGCTGAGCTGAGCTGAGCTGAGTTGAGTTTATCATCTTGTCGTATGATGTTTACGTTGGAAATTTGGATGTCCTTTCGTGTATCTATCTGGTTTTTGACCTGCCATGCTGAGATATCTAATAACCGTGCTTCTGGTCAGCACTAGTAGACTTTGATGCTGGGACTCTTTGGTTTACTCCGTCATACCCGTGTCGGATATTCCTATTTTAGTCTTGTTGTTGAGAAGTGTCCGACGAGATAAATTGATGCACACTCGTGCACGCATACAACAAACACACCCACTGGATAAAGAAAAACCAAAGAAGTTGAACCGTTGATTCAATGAATACCCGGTAAAACTTTTGAGAGAGAAAATAATGTCTCAATTTCTTATCAAAAACTTCTGCCTATTACAATTGCACTATAAGGCTTATTTATACTTAACTTGGAACATCCCCTCCAAGTCTAGGAATATTAAACTACTAAGTAGATAAACTATGAATTAATTATTTATTCGGATGAATCTGTTCACAACTTAACTGTGTGAAAATTAAATAACAAAAGACTAGGTGGCTTTGCATTTGTCCCAACGATCCAAAAAGGCTAGTGCCTTATGATCCACATCATCTCCCCCAGGGTGAGAAAGAGTCGTCCTCGAATCAACGGGGTCTTCATCAGAAGTATGGTCATCTTGGTAAGGGATTAAATGGCGTACGTTGAAGACATCCGAAGTACGAAGATGGCTCGGTAAAGCGAGTCGATAGGCATTTGGATTGATTCGCTCGATCACTTCCACTGGACCGATCTTACGTGCTGCTAACTTGTTGTACTCATGAGCTGGGTATCGGTCTTTGGTAAAGATTGCCCACACGTAGTCACCAACTTCGAATTGTACTTCTCGTCGGCGTTTGTCAGCATGTGTCTTGTAGGCTGTGGTGGCGGACAAAAGCTTCTTATGGACCATTTGATGGATGCGCTGTAGGTCCGTGACAAATTCAGATGCAGTTCCATGAGGACGTACACCATCAGGGAGAGGAATCAAGTTTAGTGGACCGCGAGGGATGAGGCCATAAATTACCTCAAAAGGACAGTAACACATGGACTGTTGGCTGCTGTTGTGGGCGAATTCAGCCTGGGGTAATTGATATCCCATCCTTTCACGTGTTCACCTACCAGGGCTCGCAGAAGAGTACCTAAGGAGCGGTTTATGACTTCCGTTTGGCCATCGGTTTGGGGATGGTATGCTGAACTGAAGTTCAAGGTTGTATTAACCATTCGCTAAAGGCTTCGCCAAAAGTGGCTTAAGAAGCGAGTATCCCGATCAGAGACTATAGTGGACGGGAGTCCATGCAACCGATAAATATTATGAAAGTACAGTTGAGCCACCGCTGTTGCATCTGTGGTTTTTTTGCAGGCTACAAAGTGTGCCATTTTGGAGAAGCGGTCCACTACCACGAAAATTGAGTCAAAGCCACGCTGGGTTCGCGGAAGACTCAGTACAAAATCCATGCTTATTTCTGTCCAAGGTTGCGTTGGTATTGGGAGAGGTAAGTACAAGCCAGCGGTGGTGGCATTTCCCTTCGCTAAGTGACAAAGCCGGCAGCGGTTGACATAGCGATTAATGTCGCGACGTAAGGACGGCCAATAATAGGAATTGGAGATCATGCAAAATGTTCGTTCCTGTCCGGGGTGACCCATACCATGTAGCTCTTGAATGATTTTTAAGCGAAGACTGCTTTCCGGGATACACAGCTGTAACCCACGAAAGAGATAATCATCGTCTAAGAAGAATTCCGAACGAGCACCTGAGTTGATTTCAGTGAGGACTTTTGAAAAAAATGGGTCTGTTGCATACAGCGATCTCACAAAATCAAAACCCGGAACCTGAATCCGCATTTCTGCGAGAAGGGAGTGTCGACGGCTTAACGCGTCCGCCACGCGATTAGTAAGCCCAGATTTATGTTTGATTACGAATGTGAACTGCTGCAAGTAGGCGTGCCAAGTCGCATGTCTTGAAGAAATTTTGTCTTGGTTGCCAATATGTCGAAGAGTGTCATGGTCCGTAAATAAAACGAACTCTCGGTGAAAAAGGTAGTGCCTCCAATGTCGATTTGCTTGGACAACAGCATACAGTTCGAGATCATATGTGCTGAATCGGGTCTTTAGGCCATGAAGTTTCTCGCTAAAAAATGCAATTGGCCGTGTTGCCTGACTGAGGACTGCACCGATTCCTATTTTTGAAGCATCGCAGTGTAGTTCAAATGGACTTGCAAAATCTGGGAGGACCAAAATAGGGGCTGAAGTTAGGCGCTGTTTAATTTCTTCAAAGGCAGTAGTTGCTGCCTCTGTCCATATGAATTTGGCACCATGCATGCAATCTATCAAGGGTGCCATGATGCTACTGAAGTGGGGAATAAATCTTCTATAGAATGAAGCCAGCCCATGGAAGCTTCGAACATCGGTGATCGATCGAGGAGGTGGCCAATTCGAGATGGATTCCACCTTGGCAGGGTCAACAGCAAGGCCATTTCGGGACACAACGTACACCAAAAATTGAACACTTGGGGCACAGAATTTGCATTTGGGCAGTGTCGCATAAAATTTTTCATTGTGGAGAACTTGGAGGACCTCCCGTAGATGCTGCAAATGCATATCAAGCGAAGGACTATAAATTAAGATATCGTCAAAACATACGATGACAAACTTACCGATGAAGGGTCGTAAAGTTTGATTCATGACTCGCATGAAAGTACTCGGGGCGTTAGAGAGGCCAAACGGCATCACGAGCCATTCAAAAAGACCTTCACGTGTCTTAAAGGCTATTTTCCATTCATCGCCCGGACGAACCCAAATCTGGTGGTACCCACTTTTCAAATCAAGTTTGGTGGAGTAAATTGCGCCATGCAATTAGTCCAACAAATCATCTAGACGCGGAATGGGGAAACGGTAGCGCACAGTTATTTTATTGATTACGCGGCTATCTACACACATTCGCCACGAACCGTCTTTTTTTGGTGTTAATAGAGCTGGCACAACACACGGGCTAAGGCTCTCGTGAACATGGCCACGAGAAAGCAATTCTTCAACTTGTCGGCATAGCTCTTCATGTTCCGTAGGACTCATTCAGTAGTGCGGACGATTTGGCAACGCAGCTCCTGGGATCAAGTCTATATGATGTTGGATATCACGTAAAGGGGGCAAACCATTTGGAAGATCATCTGGAAACACATCAGAAAACTCTGCTAATAAGGCTTGCACTGTTGATGGAACAATTGTCGAATTCAGCGTTGGTTTTGTGAAGAGCAAATAAACAATTCCTGCTTCAATCATTGTTGTGGCAAACATAGAATGAGAGAGTAATGTAACACTTGTGGTTGGTGTAGATGAAATACGATCTGGACTTTGTAGTAGCACTATTTTTTTCCCCAGAATATGAATGAGTAAGTATTGGCACGACCATCATGAAATGAAGATCGGTCGAATTGCCACGGACGTCCTAGTAGAAGGTGGCATGCGTCCATGGGTACTACATCACATAAAATGTCATCAGTGTAAGTGGACCCGATTGAGAAAGTGACCAATGATTGCCGTGAAACCATTAAATCTGTCCCGCGATTTAGCCATGCCAGTTTATACGCCGTGGGTGAGCCTCTGTGGTCAACCCCAGTTTGTTTATCGCTATTTCTGAGATCACATTTTTGCAACTTCCTGAATCAATAATGAAACGACATACCTTCCCGTTAATTGTGTAGGTGGACTAAAAGACTGTAGTGCGCTGTTTATCATCCTCTAAAGAGCGAGGACTGAGAAACGTTCGACGTAGCATCAATAATGGACCTTGATCCCCCTCCAAATATTTTGTTTCATCATAAGTGGGTAACAGCTCTGTGGAATTGGCATCTAAAGCGTCCTGATCGAATGATGCGAGGACTCGGTTTGGTGGGCTTCGACATTCGGATTGTCGGTGGCCAGGCAAGCCGCAAAGATGGACCTGGACACCCTATAGAGGACTGGCCTGTTTGATGTTGGTGAGGAGCTGAAGCTGAAGTGCCGGATTGGGTAGGATGGATGGACGTTCCCACTGGTGGTCGTGTGGGAGAAATTGCAGATGCTAGAGGTAATTGTGGTGCTGAGAAGACGCGACGCGTGTGTTGTTTTTCGGCTTGGATTGCTCGCTGATGTGCTTCTGAAACTGTGAATGGGTCGAACATATTTAGGACATCCTGTAGGGGAAGGGGAAGGCCTCCAATATAACGTGAAAGCAACTGTGTAGGGGTTTCATGCAAGTTAACGCGAGCTAACAGCTGGTAAAATTCCTTTGTATATTCATCCACCGATTTTTGGCCCTGGCGTAGGTTTTGGAAACGTTGATAAAGGTCTCGTTCATAATTGAATGGGAGAAATGCCGCTTCCATATTTTTCCTGAATTTTGCCCATGTACTGATTTTGCTCTTTCCTTGGCGAATGCGCAAGCCTTTTAGTTGCTGCCACCAGGCTTGGGCACGTCCGCGCAAATGGGTTGCGACTAGAGGCACTTGCTGTGATGCTGGAACATCTTTAAAATCCAGGACTTCCTCCACAGTTGCAAGCCAATCCAGGAAGTCGTCGGGTTGTGTCTCACCCGTAAACTCCGGAAGGACAATTTGGAAACCTGCTTCCCAGCGTCTGTCATCAGCGCGGGGCTGTTGAGCCCGGTCAGCAAAGGGATTAACGTTGTCGTCACTTTCTGTGACTGCTTCATCGGCCTCTTCTTGGCATGGTTGATTCTGCATTTCAGCAAGTTGTCGGGTGAGCTGTTCAACCTATTGCCGTAGTTGGGCTATATCATCACGACGATGGACGTCGTCCATGGTGGCGTCGGTGTTGCGTCGATTACGTGGTGGCATTGTTATGGATCGTTCATAATCTGATACCAAATGATGCACACTCGTGCACGCATACAACAAACACACCCACTGGATAATGAAAGACCAAAGAAGTTGAACCGTTGATTCAATGAATACCCGGTAAAACTTTTGAGAGAGAAAACAATGTCTCAATTTCTTATCAAAAACTTCTTCCTATTACAATTGCACTATAAGGCTTATTTATACTTAACTTGGAACATCCCCTCCAAGTCTAGGAATACTAAACTACTAAGTAGATAAACTATGAATTAATTATTTATTCGGATGAATTTGTTCACAACTTAACTGTGTGAAAATTAAATAACAAAAGACTAGGTGGCTTTGCGTTTGTCCCAACGATCCAAAAAGGCTAGTGCCTTATGATCCACATCATAAATCAAAGAGTCCGAGCATAGTAGACAACTTATTTAAGTGGATTGGGATAAGAAATCCGCTCCTGATGCTTATGCTCTAAAGTATTCTAATAAGACGTGTACTATCAACCCAAAACATTCCATTTGGTCTTCAAGATATTGGGGTTAGGTTGTATTGAATCTTTAGAGTAGTTGGTACTGATTGTAAGTTTGAGATATTCATTTTGAAAAATAGATTTCAAATTAAGCAATGTTTAGATTAGGTTTTTGTGAGAAAACAATGCTCATATTATGAACTTATGCCTTCATTTTTTTTTGTCAATAAGAATTTGATTTTTGGAAATCTATGTGGATCTCCTTGGCTGCAGTTCAATGAAGTAAATACTGTATATTTATTTTTCTCGGTTATTAGATACCCAAGGTTGCATTTCCAAAATTATCCAAAATGTAGTAATACATACATGTATCCATTTCGTAGGAATGTCACAACTTACCGAAAGTTAATCAGAGGACTTCAGCAGAACACATAGGAAAGGCATTAAGTGGCATCCTCACTTCAAAATTTTAACAGCTTTAAAAACAATAGTTGTAGGGGAATATAGGGTCTCGATCTTGATACTAAGGCCGGATATATGATTGAATCGTGTATAATCCACTTTCCGAATAAAATATTTCGACCCTTATTGCCTGGGTTACACGAAATCTCTATTGGGATAAGATAATCACTCAATTTGTTTCTAGGCAAAGAGAACAAATCTAAACTTGAGAATTGTTTTTGTTTTCGTTATTGTTGTATCACTCTTGTATATTGTGTGTGTTACAAAAGAGATCAAACTTCTGTATTTAAACAGATGGAGAGGCATCAGATAAAGGGTACAATCAAAAAACATGACTTTAGCCAAGCAATGTGTCTTTTCATTTTGAAATGGCACCTGTTCAGGAACTGCTCAGCCGAGTCAAGGGACTCGCTCGGCCGAGCATACATGTCCAGAGAATTTTGCCAAGCTGCACGGACGTGTCAATCATACTGCTCAGTCGAGCAAGGCATATGCCTCGGCCGAGCAAGGCTGTCCAGAAACTTGGACAATCTGCTATGCTCTGCTCGACCGAGTCAAGGACTCTGCTCGGCCGATCACATCAGCAAAGTCAAATGTGCTACCCTTTAACCTTTACTTCTTTATTCGAGGTTGATTTCGTTTTAGCTCAAACGAGTGTGTACTCCACACTTCCCCTTACTCATATACGAGTCTAATACGAATCACATTGATCTCTAGTAAATCACCATTACAATAAAATAGTTGATGACACTAAAATCACCAACAAATCCCCTCCATTTTAGTGTAATCCTTTGATTTACTAATCTTTATAAATAATGAAACAAATGAATGCATAAATGAAAATGTCTTGCGATTGAATTTTCATCTTAGTATAATACACATTTCAAATACTCGAGAATCGGGGTGTCCTAACGATTGAACCCGTCAACTTTTATGAATACCTGAAGATACTATACACATAAGTTTATTACAATTCTCTGTTTAATCTTGACACTATTACAAGCCATGTGTCCATATCCATTAGTGAACATATAGGAAGCCAAGTCCTAGCTTCTTGAAGCGACAAAACTTCATGTCCACATAGGTAGTTCCTTTAATCTTGCACCTGCATTTGCAATTTTTCAAAGGAACTATTAAGAAGATATTCTTCAACCTAACCATTACTTGCATGTCTGAATACATACCTTGGGAAAGATAATAACATGTGTTCCAATCTCCAACTGCGAGCTTTCCACATTGAATTCAAGCTTCTAACATTGTATTAGAAGGGAATTGGGTATCTCACAATTAGAAGATTAAATGGACTTTAATCCCATCCCCATTGCAGACTTATTTACCAAGTCTCTAGCTAACCCCTTCGTCAAGTGGTCAACTAAATTTTGTTGCGACCGAACAAACTCAACTGAAATCACACCATTCATGATTAACTCCCGAATCATACTATGTCTGACACCCAAGTGTCTAGACTTGCAATTATAAATCTGACTATAGGCCCTAGCCAATGTGGCAGCACTATCACAATGGATAGATATTGGTGATATCGGTTTTGGCCATAATGGAATCTCATATATCAAGTTTCACCACTCTGCTTCTTTTCCAGCAGCAGCCAATGCTACAAACTCAGATTCCATTGTAGAATGCGTAATACATGTCTGCTTTTTGGAAGCCCAAGAAATGGCACCTCCTCCAAGCAAGAACACCCAACCACTAGTAGAAGATGAATCTTCTTGGTTGATCCAACTGGCATCCGTGAAACCTTCTAATATAGAAGGATGTCCACAATAACACAAACCATAGTCCATAGTATCCTTTAAGTACTTGAACACCCTTGTTATAGCATGCCAATGTTGTCTACTAGGATTACTAGTGAACCTGCTCAATCTTCCAACTGCATAAGCAATATCAGGTCGAGTCCCCATCATAGCATACATCAAACTGCCAATGGCTTTTTTAGTATTCGAGCTGTGATACAGGTTTACCAGTATTTGACACAAGTTTCTCAGTTGGATCCATGGGAGTACTAACTTTAGAACAATCATCACAATTAAACTTCTTGAGAATTTTCTCAATATAATGAGATTGTGTAATTGCAATTCCCTTGTTCATCTGTTTAATCTTTATACCAAGAATTACGTCGGCTTCTCCCATGTCCTTCATAGAAAAATTTGATGACAAAAACTTCTTAGTTTTATCAACTACATTTTGGTCTGTGCCAAAAAACAACATGTCATCTACATATAGGCAGATGATTACACCTTTGTCGAATTCATCAAATCTGCTATATACACATTTGTCTGATTGATTTAATACAAAACCATTCGACAAAACAACATCATCAAATTTTTGATGCCATTGTTTAGGTGCTTGCTTCAGCCCATACAATGACTTAATTAACTTATATACCTTATGCTTATTACCTAGCATAACAAATCCTTCACGTTGTTTCTGTTGGGTTTCGAGGGTCCATGCGCAGCGGAAGATTGCAAATTAACTCGAAAACCCGGAGCCCTAGGATCCGTTCTAGATGATTAATTAAGAAGAATGATTTAGAATTACTAACCTTGTGTGCTTTTGTCGTTGATAAACGCGTTCCAACTCCAGATTGAAGAACTAGTGAATCTTCGATGAACGATTCTTTAATCACGAACGTTAGATCTTGATTAGCGAAGATCCTCTATGTGTATCCACGTGTTGAACGATCCCTAGAACAATTCTAGGCGGATTGCTAGATCCTTGATTGAAACTCTTTTCAATCGATGAAGAAATATGGATTTGGATTGAGTTTTTGTTTTTCAATTCTTAACTGAAATCTCTCTCTTGTGTTTCTCTAAACACAAAAGCATGAGAGTGACGGCTAGGGCAACCAAGGGTTTGTATTTATACGTTATAAAAATTTGCCCTTTGCGAAAACCCTAATTTAAGTCAATTTCACGTCAGTCCAGCGCCGACGGGACGACTCGTCCCCCAGGGCACGAGTCGTCCCCTGGCTCCCAACTTCTGAATCTGGCGTCCCCCTTAAGGGGAATAATTGGCTCAAGCCCAGGGCACGAGTCGTCCCTATGGGCACGACTCGTCCCCTGGGCACGAGTCGTCCCTCAGGACTCTCCCTCTGAATCATTCGTCCCAGGTCAAGGGAATAGTTAGTTCAGGCCTGGGGACGAGTCGTCCCCTGAGAACAAAAACTCCATATTCTTCATTTTTGACAATTCGTTCGATGCGTGTGACCCCATAGGAATATATTAAGTTGGCAATGAGTTCGATCACATCGATCCTCATAAGACATGAGCGGACTCTAGCAAGCCATCATCCCTACCCAATTAATATAATATCAAGTTCGATTTTCCTACATAGAACATATCACAATCCCTTTGTCACACGATGTTATATTAAACATGAGTCATGGTCCAAGTCAACTCATATTGTTCAATGCTTTCTCGTTACTAAGTAAATTGATTAATCGAATGATATTAATCACATTAATTCATTCAGGCATGGCCATGAACTACATCAATCTTACTTACGAGTGGCCTAGCAAACATCTCTCTTTACGAGGGACAAATTTCCATCTTGACTTATCATTCTTCCCAACAAGAATCATATCATGCCAATAATAGCCCTTATTGTTATCCGGTTAAAGACAACATTAAACTATATCAAACATAATATTCATCGAGTGGAAGACGATGATAATCTCAGGTCAAAGGATATCAATGATATAACTATATGAGATTTATTTATGACATACGACCATGACATAAATCTCATAATGGGTCAAGTCCAGTACCTTGTTCTCTAACAAGTACCCATGAATCTAATGTGCATCTCCATGCATATAATCATCACATGATTATCCATTAGACTTCATACTAGTGCTTCACAAGTACTAGGGACACGATTATTAAAGTAAACATGCAAACACATATAATAATCAAAGAAACAATCTCTTATATAAATGAATAATGACATTACAAATAAGTCTATCTCTATAGGCCTAGGGCAGTAACACCTACAGTCTCCCACTTGCACTAGGCCCAATCATTCATGTATCTTATACCCATGGACCTAACATGACCATCATATTTAGCTTGTGGCAAAGGCTTGGTGAGAGGGTCCGAAATGTTGTCATCCGTTGGTACCTTGCATATCTTGACGTCCTTCCTTTCACAGATTTCTCGAATGAGGTGGAAACGTCTCAAAATGTGTTTGGATCGTTGATGTGACCTTGGTTCTTTTGCTTGGGCAATAGCACCATTATTGTCACAATAAAGCTCTATCGGGTTAGTGATACTCGGAACGACTTCTAAGTCACTAACGAACTTCTTGATCCAAACCGCCTCCTTAGCCGCATCCGATGCTGCTATGTATTCGGCTTCAGTTGTAGAATCAGCAACAGTGCTATGCTTAGAACTCTTCCAACAAACAACACCTCCATTTAGCATAAACACAAAACCAGACTGCGATCTATAGTCATCTTTATCGGTCTGGAAGCTTGCATCTGTGTAACTGTAAGTACCCAAATCCGGATCGTCCAAATCCGTCAGAAAGTTAACCGAAATCCGTTAACTGGCCCGCTCCAGGTTAACCGGAACTCGTTAAACTCCCCGTTGCTGTGCCAACGAGACGTCCCGGGACTGCCCCGTGCATCCCGACGTCGAACCGTACTTAACACGTGTCATCTCACGTAAAAGTATGGCTTTCCCTGAAAAATGCATTTTCCGGCACTTTCCGGGGGCGTTTCGGACATTTCCCGGACTGTTATTTTAAAAAACGGACAAAACCGGGACCGGGGAACGAATTCCCATAAGGCTGGTGACTCAGAGGGCACGTGGCAGCCATGCCACCTCCCTCTAGTCACCCTTCAATCAAATTCAAAGGGAAAAGACCAAAATACCCCTGATTTGCAAGCCTAGTCCGGCCGGACTCCCTGTGCACTTTTCCTGAAATTGCCAGCAAGTCCCCCAGATTTCCAAAATACCCAAAAACCCCCTGGATTCAGTCCAAGTCCGTCCGGACTCCTACTGCAATTTTCACCTATAAATAGAAGTTGCTGTCAAAGCTTTCAAAAAAAGAAAAATTACTCCAAAATTTCACTACCCCTCGGCCCAAACTGATTTCACCCCTTCCGAGCCCCCGTTCTGTCTCGATTCGCGTGAAACCTTCGTATTTCGATCAAATACGCACCCTACTACTTCGAAACAACCTTTCGAATCACTTTCCGTGTCCCGTACACACCTCCCGAGCCAAAGGAGTCGACCCTAGCCATAGGTATAACTCCCTCTCTCTAAATCTCCCGTTCCGTCTCGGTTTACGCGCCAGTCGCTATAACCGTTTCGAACGTCGTCATCGAAATGTAGACGCCTCCGTCTAACGGGGTCCGATACGTTTTAGCCCCTCGATCCTCTTCTCTTTCCGTGAGAGAAGTAATCACGGGTTAAAACGGCGTTCCGACCCCGTTTCGTTACTTTTATTGTCATTTATCAATTCCGGATCGATCGATCCGTTGATCGTACTTTAATTTCTGTCATTTACAATTCCGAGCCGTTTGGCCTCATTGATCGTCATTTACAATTCCGAGTCGATTGGCCTCGTTGATCGTCATTTACGAATCCGGATCGTTTGATTCCGTTGACACTGCTTTAAATACTGTCATTTACAAGTCCGACCCGTTTGGATCGTGATAGTATTTACTTTTCAAAGTCCGAGTCGCAACCCGATTCGTTGATCGCATATCATTTAATACGCATTTTCCCGTAAAAATCGTTAACAATGTAATGCCCGGTTCAAAACCGGAGTTCGTCCGTCGAACTCTCTTTCAAAACGCGCGAATTGACGTTCGGCCTCCAAATGCTCATCTTCAAACTAAAAGCCGCCATTTGACACTCAAAATCATTTAATACGCATTTTTCCCGTAAAAATCGTTAACAATGACTCGCCCGGTTCAAAAAAACCGGAGTTCGACCTTCGAACTCCTTTTCAACTCAAAGTCGACGTTTGCCACGCAAACGCTCATTTCAAACTCAAAATCGACGTTTGCCACGCAAACGCTCATTTTCAAACTCAAAATCGACGTTTGCCACGCAAACGCTCATTTCTGTCTCAAACCGACGTTTGTCATTCAAACGCTCGTCTTTTCAAAAGTCACCTAATCAACGTTTGACATTCAAACCAAGATTAAGCTTGTCATTCAAGCCCCCATTTCAAAAGACACACACACACACACACGATTTCAAGAAAGGTAGAAAGACTCGTCATGCGAGGCGTTTCGGGCGATCTCGTAATACTCTACCCGAAACGTAACTTGACCTCCGAACCTAACAATCTCTGGTACTAAAAGCTTTTTACTCATTTTTGCTGCCAATAAAAATGATCCCCTTTTTCAAAGCCTTTTCCTAAGTTTTTGCTACCAATAAAAACGACACCTTTTCACAATAGCCGTTTCTCAACGTTTGGGCTCAAAATACAAAAACCGCGTGGCGACTCCTCATTTTGTTCCTTCCCATGAAGCGAGGTCTCAGACACCAACCCCCCGCGAAAGACAACCGCGTTTCGCGCCCGCGCGAAATCCCGGGTAATTTCAGTTGGCGACTCCGCTGGGGAAAAGATACTTTTTTCAAAACTGCCGATGTTTTCTAAAAAGCCTTCCGTGGGTCAAACTTTCGTTTACCCTTCCTCGTTTTCGTGTGTGTGAGTTCCTTTAAACCTCACACATTCATGTTTGATTTTCATTGCTGTCTTTTGAACTGCGCATCATAATGCTTTAAGACACATTCTGAAAAATCTCTGTTTTACTCAGAAAAAGAATTTTAGTGACCGCACACTACGCGCACTTGCTGCCTCGGAACACCGCACTTCACGTGCACTTGCTGCCTCGGTACACTGCACACTACAACCCCTAACCCGGGATGGCCTTATCAGTTGCACTCCGATTGGTCTGCCAGACACCTTTCGGGGGCGCACGGGGTCGTCCCAAACATCCCATCCTAGCCCGTGTAAGCCATGCACTCTTTGTGTCACACTTTGTCCAAGACCCCGGTTGGTTTTTGGCTTAGCTCGTGTCATAAAGCCTAAGTGTATGTTTTTTATGCCGGGCCCCGCTCCGAGTCAAGCTCGAGAGTTTGAGACCGAAGGTCGTTCCCGACCCAAAGTCTTGAGCTTTTCAGCCTTGACTTTGACGCGGAGCTCTGCCGAAAAATATACCCGAAGGTTCAATGTGACGCCGTGTCACCAAACCTCGCCGTATGTATCGTGCCAGCCACAACTTGGCCAACGCTAAAAAGCTAAGGTCTCTCGCACAAGCGAGTCAGGAGAGGTCATGCCCAAATTTTGGCACGATCCCCGCCTTAACTTAAGGACGTTGACCTCGACCGTGGCCCGTACGTCACACACATTGAGAGTTTCCGTGATCAGCTAGTCTTAAGTTCACTTTTTCCTTTGTCGGTGGAACTCGCTTGCCTTATCAGACCTCGCTCAGGATAGTCCGTCCTGAGAAAGATGATCTACAATGGAAACGAGGGGCTTATAAGCGTAGTGACGAGATCCACTGATTAGAGCTCTAGGATTAGTTGCGAAAAAGAAGACTTGCTCTTTTCCAACCGATTAGGACTCTGAGAAAACGCGCTTTAAGTAAACATTAATCGGTAACTGCACATTGCACAAGCCCGAAAACCTTGAGCCAAATACCTTTTTCCGAAGCCTAAACCCTTCCTTTCGTTCCCTGCAGCGAGCGAGAAAGTGGTTCAGATTTCCGGGTCGGCGCCTTGCGGATCACCGTAACGGCGGCGTCGGAGACGAGTTCTTCGGTTCCCTCGGTTCCCTCGGCGGAATTTCCGACATGTCTAGCTCACCGAGAAATCGTGACGAGGAAGGACCCCGCCACCGGTAACCGAGATATGACATTGGAAGAAGCCATCCGGGCTTGTGAGGTTCACAAGAGGCGGAAGAAGATCGGCGGGAATTTCGTGGTACGGCTTACGAATGAGCGTGGTATAGCGGCTATCCCCGGTCGGACGGTACTTTTGTCACAGTCGAGGATGACGATTCCCGAAACCAGTTCACCAAATCTTCAATCGGGTTCCTCCCCCGCCAACTTACGGGATGCCTTCCAACCAAGGGAAAGCTTGGCCGACCTAGGCTCCATGTTGCCACCACTCGGGGCAACCACTGTCATTTTTGGTCGGCCCGGTGCTAGTCCTATCACTCCAATACCACCGGCGCACCCATTTGGACCATCTCAGGATGCCAATATCCCTCAATACCCTCCGGGTTCGTCCCGTTGCCTATACATGAATCCACAAACCAGGGGACAAACCCCGATACGGTTCGAAAAGGCTCCCATATATCCACATATATCAAGCCTTCCACCTCCAATCACTACCGCTCACGTGGTAGCACCGGCGCCGAGCCTCACAGTCCACCACCGGACCCAACCTTAGCCTGGATGGTCGAGCAAATGAAAGACACGAAAGCCACTCATGAGCAGCTCAAAGCAGGAAACGCTCAAATCTACGCGAGATCCAGGAATGGTCACGCCTCTCCCTGCCTAGTTCAGAATGCCGGAGATGGACCGATTCGATGAAACCGAATGTCCTCAAACGCACGTCGACACCTACGTTCTCGGCATGAGAGCAAAAGGAGCAACCCTCCAAAGCAAATGGTCGACCACTTCCGGCATACGCTCAAAAGTTCGGCGTTACGATGGTTTCGAGGGTCAAGCTGCGGATCGCCACACACGGGAACGGATCGGTAACATCTTCCCCGGAATGGTACGAGATCCAACTTAGAGTGGGAAACAAGTCGCGAGGACTTAATCACCACCGAGCGTAGAAGCGGATGAAAGTGTTGGGGAATTCTACAAGAGATGGAGCCGGAAACTCTCCGAGATCATGGAGCCACTCTCGAGACGAACAGATGCGGATCTTCAAGTCCCCGCTTAAGACCGTCCATCGAACTCTCATCGGTCACAATTTCTTCCCGGATCTCGGGCCATGGTCAATGCGGCTCACGGTTCGAGAAGGATCTCAAGGAAAAGTTGGCTACCGCACGCGGCCATACAGATACCGCTCGGCGGTTGCATTCAATCCCGCACCGGCCCCGGCAAAGGGAAGATACGTCTGTCAACTACGTCCATCGGGGACAACGGTCGGGTAACGAAACCCGAGTCCCACAAAGCAACAATTCTACTCGAAACGACTGCCGTACACTTCGACAAGTTGGACATGCCACCGAGCAAGATCTTTGGAAGGGTTAATCAAGGAGGGTCTCCTTAAGCCCGTTGCCAATTACAAACCCAAAATTCCCGTAGCCAATGCGGACAAGAGCAAATCGCGCCTTCCATCGGTATCACGGCCATACCACCGACAAGCGTGTGGGGTTACGATACGAAATCCAGGAACTTGATAGAAGAAGGCAAGTTGGAGCGCCCCGTGGGCCCATACGATCGGAAACCCTTTTCCGAACAATAACAACGTGAATTCCATTGAGTGGGTGCCCAAGAAGAGTGCCACGAGAACCGGTTTCTCCGCCTCTCGTGGATCCTCCTCTAATGTCCACATCGGCTACGATGTTTGCGGCGCTCACTTTGCACGGAGTATGAGTCCCAAGAAACGGTCCGGAGCAATCCTCCGAGAAAACAAAAGAAGAAATCCTCTCAACACCAACCGAGAGAAAGATACGAAAGGCTGGGGATACCGGTGTAGGTACACTTGGAGAACCCTCGGGAGGTTCGACTACTACGTCTTGTACTCCGGCCGAGTCCTCTTTGCCTCCGGGCCATGCGGCTTTAGAGCGAGACGGGGGTAGGAAAGCCGAAAAGTCCCGAAACCGAATTCAGACCACTGGGACACCGGAATACCTCGAGATCTTGGTAATCTTGCGCCGGTCGAAGCCTAACCCTCTGCGGGATCGGCCAAGATTCAATTTGTCCGGCTTAGAGCTCGGACCGGCAAAGGAAGATCAAGGTCGGCTTGGCAATCGCACTCGATCAATGTGCTAACCAAGGGCGGCAACCGCCACGGGCAACCTCAACACACTCCCGAGGTTCCACCAAAGGATTTACCTCGCAAGAGGAAGATAGGAAACGGATGGCTGGATGACTCTCCTTCTACGGATAGAGACGAGATCTATGACTCCCGTTTGTATGGCGATATGATCACGTTACGTGACGAAGACCTACGAGAGATGCCTCGGGGCACAACGAAGCTCGTACATCACTCTCAAACTCAACACCATATCGCTCCCGAAGTATTGGTAGATAGCTTGGGTCAGCCGTTAATGTCCTCCCTCTCGGCATGATGCGAGCTCTCCGCATCCATGAAAGCCATCTCGATTCTCGTCGGCTCGGACTATCAAGGCCTACGACAACTCGTCTCGTCCCATCACAGGGGACGGTGACTCTGGAACTCGGTTCGAAACCCAAATGGTGCCGGCAAAATTCCACGTGATGGACATTCCATCCGAGTTCACACTCTTTTGGGACGCCCTTGGCTACACCACATGAAAGCCATAGCTTCCACTCTCCATCGGTATGTTAAGTTCATTAACCCGGCGGGAGATCTTGAAGTCATCCGAGGGGATAGTTTCCTCATAGGAAACGAAGCCGAGAAACGATAGCCAAGCGTGTCCGCACTCAGGCACCGGGGTTACCTCCTTCGAATCAACCAAGGGACTATCGGGGCAAATCTCATCAGAATCCCTCAGAGTCCGGAGATGCTAACTATGTAAATGTACTCGAGCAGGCAGACCCTGAAGCAGTCCGATACATCAAGTTCAACTGTCGTTTCCAACATTTGGAGGCAGATTGGAAGGAAACGCTGAACATCGCCATGATACGGGCACATAAACCCCCGGTCTCTGCTCAGAGATTTGTCAGCATTCTTCAAACCCATTCTCTGGCCCTGCCAGGCGAAGAGATCCTCGTGATAAAGGTTGACAAACACCGTCATACTCATCTCGAATGTATGACAGTTGTGTGGGCTGTCCTACGAGAGGGATTCCCCACTAATCCTTTCCTCTCAAGCATGGGGTACGAGATTTTCCTAGCTGCTCCAACAACGCAACTGGACGCAATACGACCCTACACCTGGATTGAGCGATCAGATGACGATGAATCTGGACTCTCCGGAGTCGAGGACGCGGCAGACCCGCAAGCAGACCTCTGCATTCACATGCTCAGTTTTGAGGACGGAACTCCTTCCGATCAGGTCACCTACGACCAAGGTTCCAATACCATGGAAATTGTCAAGCTCAACGTCCAGTACAGACAGCTATCCGACAATTGGAAGTTACTGGTTGACACGACGAAGAATCCTCTCGATCAAGTGATCGACGACGACTTCGTCAACATCATCTATTCCGGATATCCCGATGATACCAAGGATTCGGTCATTATCGTCGATTCCGCAATACCATGGTCACCCTCGACGATTTGCCCGCTCATGGTAAACGAGGCTTTGGCCAAGCGAGCTCGAGCTCATCACTATTTCCGAGTACCAGCCTCAGTGGCAACCGGCCCGTGCCGTCAGTCAGGCTTATACCCTCAAGCGCCGCTAAGGCGGGGGCAACGGCGAAGGAGACCAAGCTCCTCACCCCTGCTACAAGTCAGATCAACCTCGGGAACGCTTTCGACAGCCACCCCGAAAACATCTGCGAAGGTCTTCCCCGCAAGGTAGAGTCAGCTTCCGACATGGGAAATGACCACCTCAGCATCAACATGCTCCAGTTCGATTCTACTCCCAGCCGTCACGGCCCCGGATTCAGACATCCCGCGCCGACCGTTAGCTCGATAGACTTGGCAATCGAGCGAGATCACGAGGCTGTCAATATTGCGAGAATTCAATACCCCGTGGGTCAATCAAGCAGATATGGGCAAACTTCTTGGTAATCGAGATCAAGGAAGGCCGCATGGAATGTCCCAGTCCGACTTCCTTCGTCAACGTAATCCAAGTGTTCCCGCCATTCGGCGATTTGAATGTAATCACGGTTCTGGACACTAGTCAGATGATGCGCACCTACGGAGACTGCTTAGCTCTCGCAAGGAAAGCCCTCATGGAACTAGCCGCTCAAGAAAGTCGTCTTTGGGACGAAGATCAAGCTCGAAAGACCTACAGGGACCAAGCCCTTAAAGTGTCACAGGCAGCTTCAGACAGAAAGCTAGAGGCCACTCTAGACCAGTTCGACCTCAAGAGTTTTGCTCATGGCAACTTCCCGGACTACCGTCTGTTCTCATCCAACCCCCTCTGCCAGGCAAGGGTGGTCAACGGTCCCGATGACCTAGGAGATGGAACGACACAGCAGAACGAATCCCAGCGCTTACCTTCCCGAGGAAAGCAAGTTCTCTGTGAAAGCGACGACGAAGACGATGAAACCATTCTCTTCCAAGCCGGGCATGAAGTCAACAAAACCGGACTCCCAAGGGTCCTGGGAGGATGGGAACGGATCATTTCTGCACTTAAATTGAAAGGCCAACTCAGGGAGGAAGGTCTATTTAAAAACAAGAGGAGGATGGAAATTCGTCTCGAGCAACTACTCAGGGAAATTCCACAGTCTACGGCATTCGTTTACAGAAACGATCAACTGGGGCAGCAACCAGTCACATGGGCAGATGTTCGGGAAGCCGTGTACTCACCTTCTGACATACCCGCCACTCAGATAAAGCAAAAGAGAAAACTCTCCCCGATGGAGGTTTACCTAGACTGCCGCACGCAGTTCAAAGAAGCACTGGCTATTCTCACATGGGAAGAAACGCAGGCACTAACTCTCGACGCAGGCTCCGCTGCAAGAAGGTTGATCTGGGCCCAGAGCGGAGGAAAACTAGCAAACCACGAGTATTGCCAGACCCAACTCCAGAATGCCCTGATGTAAGTACGCCAATCCAATTCGCGATTCCTTTTTAGGTGCATTTTAAATGATAAAACCGCACCAAGGGGCGTTTTGGTAAATTCCCGGTCCGCTCCGAGACTTCCGGAAATATTTTATATGTTTCTCGCGAAGGAAGTGTATTTTGGTATTTTTCCCGGATAAAAGGACCTAAAAGGAATTAATCATTATTTTGGACCTTTTGGGTATTAACCCGGAATGTTCCAGAACCTGGTTTTGGCGCCAGAATCGGTTATTGGCGTTCCCAGTCGTGCGACAACTTGAGGCATGGAAATTGGATACGTTAGGTCGTGCGATCAAATAATCCAATTTCCAAATCTAAATATAAATATCAATTGCCTCATTTTGTAGAAAGGGGGCCTCACATATTTCACACACAACACACACTCCTTCTCTCTCAATACGTAATACTGAGATCTCACCTCTCTCTCTCTCTAACCTCTCTCTATACGCAGGAAGCTCCCTCAAACTCAACCAAGCTTCTTCTCCCTCTCGGCCAAACCTTCACCTGTTCACTCCCTCTAAACCGGCGACCTCAACCAAACCTCTACCCCAATCACCACCACTTCACCACCTCGCTCCCTCTCTCCCTAAACCGATTCCCCTCACCCAAATCGCCAATCGCCAACTCCGCTTCCCCTGTCCTTCCCCAAAACCAACTCGGCGGTAACCTAACCTCTCCAATCCCAAGCCGTTAAACCACCAACGCCGCCCTATTCCAACCCCAAAGCCGTTCACCACCATCGCCCTCTCCCTCTAAATCAGTGACCCAAAACTCCAATCCCAATCCTAACAACAACCGTGACCTTCCGTGTCCAAAACCTCACCGGCGGCAATCCAACTCCATTGCCTTCACTGTTTGCTATCCCCGACTCGATCCGAGCCAATTGCCAGTGCCCTTCCCTCGCTTCCAAATCCACTCCGGAACCCAGTACCAACTCCGGGAACCGCAAAGTCACTGGAACCGATTTGCTATTCAATACGAGTTCGTGAGTTGGTCCGTGAAGTTGAATAGAAGAATTCGATACCTAACTTGGTATCGAATTTGTGGACTACGAGGGTAACGATCCTCTTCTCTCTCTCATTTATTTACTGTTTATTTGCTCCGTTGCAATCTATTCCCCGGACTTGATAATTAGACTCTATCCGTCCCCGAATTATCAAGTCCCAACTGCCGATCTCTCTGTTTAATTGCTTTGCTTGGTATTGTTGATATTCATAAATGTGATCGTGTGGGATTTGTTGCTTATTGGCCGAGGGAGTGTGGATCTCCCTATATCCACATCCCCTCGGTCAATCTATTGTATATTCATTGGTATCTGAATTGTTTGTATATTGTGATTGGGATTTGATTTGCTCTCAGTTGGATCTGTGCTTCATCTGTAAGGTTCCTGCAAACGGTAAACATGTGTCACGCGACACATTGTGCCTAGCACGTCCTATGTCACGCGACACATGGTGACCATCTGCAGAGGATCATCCTTTCAGTTGTAATCTGTTGGTCCTCGATGTAAAGTGGGACGTGGCCTCCCAGAGTCAATGGCCTACAAAGTTGTATTCCCCTTTGTTGAGTAATAAAACAAAGTACTATTATGCATTTTAATACATATTTTTGTCATACACACTTTGCACACACATTGGGATGATTTGAATGTTGAACATTGAAAGACTCGTCTGCGGACGAGGCGTGTTGGGTGAACTCTCGGTTCTTCCCAACACGTAACTTGACCCCCGAATCCATTTTCTCAAACAAAAAGGTTTTCAATGTTTCCTCTTAAAACGGCGTGGCGACTCCTTTTCTTTTTTCGGGCGAGCGCACATTCACCTGAGTATGCTCAGCAAGAAGGAAAGGAACGCGATATACCGTGAAGAGATCAAGGAGACCGTTCGCTTGAGCCGAGAACTCTCCAACCTCCCCCGGAGGGTTAGCAACACATTCAGGTTCGAGGCAATCATTGTTGTGCAGCGACATTCGAACAAGCTGCGTCAAGCTGTAGGCTACCTCCCGCGAGAGGCATCCAAGCCGGTATCTGGGACGGGAATCCGTCAAGAGCTGCCGAAGCTCCCGGGAATTCATCCACAAACAATGAGTTGAAGGAAGACATATGGCCCTATGCCACGAGGAATCCTCCTCTAACTATGGCTCAACTCGAAGCGGCTGTTCGAAGGGACCAAACCCGATGTCGGCGTCCTAACCCGATCGGGTCAAATCCATGCATTACCACCTAAGGCCACCAAAAAGCCGACGGAGCCGAATTGCAATCCGGCCAGCCCGAAGACGCAAATTCTTTGAAAGAGGACCCGATCCTCACTCGGCTCAAACGGACTCGGGCGAATATTTCCCTTTGGTCTCTGCTCACTTCCTCTTATCCTCACAAGCTCAAGCTAGAGGAAAGCTGGCCCGTACCATGGTCCCCGTGGGCGCAACCCCGGATGAAGTCATTCGGATGATCGGCAACATCCACTATGGCAACATAATCACCTTCACAGATTTGGACCTTCCAAAATTTGGGGGCCGATCACAATGAGCCGCTCTACATCACGATCCCAGTGGATGAGCGTCGCCTTCCCCGCGTGTTGGTAGACGGAGGTTCCGGGAATGAATGTCTTGCCCGCCAAGATGATGGACCTTCTTGACATCAAGCCCATGAGATCTTAAGCCTTGAGTCCCACACTTTGTCACGGCCTATGACTCTACTTCCCGTACAGTTCTCGGGGTTGCTAATCTTAATATCTGGTTCGCAAGCGGATGATCCCCACCGAATTCCAGGTGTTGGACATTCTAATCACTTTCACAGCCATCCTGGGGCGTCCATGGCTGCATCAAATCAATGGCGTGGCATCCACCCTTCACTAGTGCCTCGAGTTCATGCAAGGCAACGAGCTAACCACAGTCTACGGCGATAGCGTCACCACCGAGGGGACCAGCGCCAACGACATTCCAGTGTTAGAAATCAAGCATAATGATGACATGGCATTAACTGGATTCACTCACGGAAACCTCCAAGATCCAAATATGCAACGTGGACCTTCCACTTTGTCTCACGACAGATTCCTCCCGCCATGAGGATGATGAAACTCATGAACTTCATCCCGGGCCGGGGCTCGGCAAAAGGCTGCAAGGCTGACACCAAGTTATTGAAGTCAAGGACCACACCACGGTCCGGGGGCTTGGCTACGTGCCAACACCGGGCGACATCAAGGAAGACAAAAGGCTCGCCCGCACCAAGGCGAGGCCCCGCAAAGGGAACCTCAGACGGCACACCCAATCTCCGGCCTTACGGCTTCGACCTCGCTCATTACATCACCCGAGAGGAACCGACGGCGAAGCCGAGAGGACCGACAAGGGAACCGACGGCAGAACCGAGGGACCGACGGGGAACCGGCGGTGGAAGCGTGAAGATGAGAAAGAAGCGGGGATAGTCGGCACCGAGACTACGGGAAGAATGGAACGGCTAGCACGAGACCTCAAGCGTTTGAGAGGACTCAAAGCTAATCCGATAAGGGGAGCGTTCCTCGACATCACGGCTACTACTGGACCAGCTGCCACCACGATCCCAAAGCATGAGTACACGTTCAAGGGAATCCCAGACTTGGAGGATCAACTCAAGGTACTCTCCATGGGAGACAGATTGTTCGGATTAGCCGCCAAGGCCACATTCGAGACAGTAAGTCCAAAGCAGAAGGAACCATAATTCATAGAAGACGCTCTCAGTGGACCAGCTCTACAGAGTCTGTTTGAAGAAGTCATGGAGTTGCCAAACTTGATCGGCGGGGCTCCGACAACGGCATGATTGCCATGATAGGGACAGCGAAGCCAAGCCTCTCGATCCGCGCCCCTCCATCAAGCATCCAAGAATGCCATTTGTAGAATTGGGTAACTTTCACCGGACCAAAGGCAAGCCGAGGCGGGGTGGAAGACAAGTTTGGGCCCGCACCCACATCTCCCTAAACCCGGTCTCAAACCCTACGAGTCAGTCTTTGTCGAGTCCGGTCTACGAGTCATCCAATGGCCTTACTGCAGGAGGACTATAATGTTGTAGCCAATCATGTATTCCCGTTCTTGTTTAATGAAAAGTCCGACCTTTCGGAGTATCCTCTCATTGCCACTTTAACAAGCGATAAGTTAACAAACAACTTAAAAGACGTTAATAATTCAATTGATAAAGAAGCGAGACACATTAAACGAACAATACATTAAAGAAGTTCTCGAGCGTGTAGTTGACCAAGAGGACAACCGGGCCCAAGGCCGAAAAGGGTTATGACCAAAGTGAACTGGGTCGGTGCAAGAGCCTAAAGAGACACAAGTGGGCAGTTTCTTCGCCGATGCGAAAAGAAGCCACGATAAGCCTCCTCCGGGAGTATGTTGACGTGTTCGCACAGGTCATACCGGGACATGCCAGGACTCGATCCCTCAATCGTGGAGCGAATTCCCACGGATCCCGAATCCAAGCACATCCAAAATGTAAGGCTGCGCAAGATCAAGCCAGAGTGGTCCTTGCAAGTTAAAGAAGAAATTGAGAAAATGCTCAGAGTTGGTTTCATCAGAGTGATTGAGTACCCGACTTGGCTCTCAAACATCGTGACGGTCACGAAGGCCAACGGAAAGGTCGATGCTTTGCGTAGATTTCCGGGATCTTAACAAGGCCAGCCCTAAAGATGATTTTCCATCGCCTAACATCGACATGCGGTCGACACCACGGCAAATTTCGAAGTAAAGTCCTTCGTGGACGGGTTATTTGGATCCTGACCAGATCAAGATGTCCGAGGAGGATCAGGCCAAGGCGCCTTCACCACTCCATGGGGGGACATCTTGTTACACGGCCATGCCGTTCGGTCTAAAGAACGCTGGGGCTACTTACCGGCGGCTGCAATGACCCTCTTCCATGACATGATTCACAAAGAAATCGAAGTATATGTCGACGACATGATCATCCAGCTCCAAGGGATCGAGACATGCACGACATGACGGACACGAGAAAGTTCTTGGCAACGAGACTCGAAAGCACTCCATGAGGCTAAACCCGGCAAAGTGCACCTTCGGCCAAGCGCGGCAAGGTATGGGGTACATGGTTACGTAAAGAGGTATCGAAGCCGATCCTGCAGAAAATCAAGGCCATCATCGACATGAAGCCGCCTCAAACCCCGACTGCAGTGAAGAGCTTCATGGGAAGACTTGATACATCGGGTCGCTTCATCAACCGAGTTGACATCTCTCTGCGAGCCCATGTTCAAACCGATGAAAAGAATGCCGACATCAAATGGGACTCCGAGTGCCAAACACTTTCGAGAAAATCAAGACCTACTTAGTTAATCCCCCAATTATGTGCCCGCCACATGAAGACAAGCCACTACTCGTATCCGACGGTAATAGACACGTCAATCGAGCAATGTTGGCACAAGAGCGAAAAGATTCCAAGGTTGAGCATGCAATCTACTTCCTAAGCGGAAGCTTCAAGGAAGTGAACTCGGCTACTCGGCATCGAGAAAACTTGTACCGCCTTGGTATGGGTAGTCGGAAAACTAAAACACTACATGCGGTCGCATTCGGTGCTCTGGTCTCCAAAGTGGACCCCGTCCGATATCTCTTTGACAAGCCATCCTCGTCAATGCGGCTAGCCAAGTGGTCATTCTTCCCGGGCCGAGTTCGAAATCAAGTACATGGTCAGAAAATCAACAAAGGGCGAGTAATGGCGGATCAGCTGGCCGACTTCCCGAAAGCAAAGATGAACCTAAGGGTCCCGATCCGCAATTTCCGGACGACGGAATCTTTTCACTTGACAGCCGCAAACCGCCGGCAACTCTTCTTCGATGGGGCAGCCAACAAGAAGGGAATGGTATTGGAATGCTCCTTGTCGATCCCAAGCACGAGCATACTCCCATAGCCCATCAAGCCGAATTTTGAAGCGACTGACAATACAAACAGAATCACGAAGCGTGTAGCGAGTGTTTGGAAGCCGCCCTCGAGCGCAACATCTCGTGAGCCGGATGTATATGGAGACTCGGCATTGATCATCAATCAAGTATCCAACAAATGGAAGACGGTAGATTCGGCCTTCGGAAGTACCACGCGTACATGGAGGAGCTCATTGCTCGGTTCAAGGACATCTCTTTTCATTATTTGCCAAGAGACAGAAACCGCTTCGCGAACGCCCGGTAACCCTCGCCTCTCTTGTCGAAATTCCCGATGGGAAAGCGGTAAAAACCCCTCGGAATAGGCGGACGGGAAACACCCGCCTATTCTTTGTGAGATCGAAAAGAAAAAGAAACGATCGACGAACCCCAGTACAATCAGATTTACCAGTACCTCCAAAGCGGAGAAGCTTCCTTCACAAAATGAAGATGGAAAATACAAAGAAGGGATCAAAGCCAAAAACATGATGGCATTAAAACGCCCTGGCATCCCATTTCGTCATTCGGGGGGTATGTTATACAAGAAGTGCCACCAAGAGGGCCACTCCTTCGGTGTGTAAACAAAGAAAAAGCTAGCGAGCTAATGAACGAAGTTCACAACGGAATCGCGGTCCGCACATGAACGCCCGAGCATTGACACAGACAGTCTCCGTATGGGATACTATTGGATATCAATGGAAATGCATCGCATCCGGTTCGTCCGAAGCTGCGACAAATGTCAATGGTTCTCCAACCTCAATCACATCCCACCTCATGAACTCTATTGCATCACTACGCCATGGCCTTTCGCCACATGGGGAATCGACGTCATTAGGCAAGATCACTCCTCAGGGGAGCAATGGTCACGAGTTCATTTTAGTCGCGATCGACTACTTCACCAAATGGGTAGAAGCCGGATCGTACAAGGTACTGAATTCTAAGAAGGTGGCCGAGTTCATCCGAGAGGAACATCATGTGCCGATACGGAGTGCCCAACGAGATCATCTCTCGACAATGGGACCCACTTCGAAGGAGATTGTGACCAACTGCGACCGAATTCGTAGTCACACGTCACAAGTCTTCTCCTTACGGACCACAAACCAATGGTGCGGTAGAGCGGCAACAACAAGACTCTCGCCATGATAATCGGAAAGATGACCACCGGAGGTCGGGACTGGCCCGAAAAGCTACATCTAGCCCTCTGGGGATACCGAGACATCGGTCAGAACCGCCACAGGGGAGACTCCGTTCGCACTTACCTACGGAATGGAAGCGATGTTACCCGTGGAATTGGAAATTCCATCCCTCCAAGTCCTCTTGGAAAACGGGATCAATGAAGTCGAATGGCTACAGAGCCGTCACGACGAACTTGCCCTACTCGACGAGCGCAGATTGAAAGCCATGGAACACACTCCGAGCTTACCGGAGCAGTAATGGCACGAGCATTCGACAAGAAAGTCAAGATCCGAGACATCGAGAAGGCGACTTGGTGCTAAAGGAAAAGCCTCCTACGCGGACCAATCCCCTCGGAAAGTGGGAGCCTACACGGATAGGACCGTTCGTGGTACAAAGAATCTTCTCGGGAGGAGCCATGAAGCTAAACGATTTGGACGGAAACCCTTTCGTTAACCCCGTGAACGGAAGCAAGCTCCACGAGATACTTCGTTTGAGGAAGAGCACGAGTCAACTCTCCTTCCCCATACACTGTCCCCCTCAGTAAATTAAAAGTGCTAAAAGAGTAATACCCATTTGGATACATTCCCGCTAATGATCCAGGTAAAAACAGGGTCGCACTTCTTTTGTATTTGTTTTTCTCAAATTCACCTAAAAGTGTCGAACTACGGTGACCCGAGCCCCTTAGTCCAATTGTAAAGGGGAACGTGGCGGCCATCATTGGTTCGGTCTAAAAAACAAAAAAAAATACAATAAGCATCAATTGCTTGTGTTTGAAAAACTCTTTTCATTTAACCTACAAATTCATAACGGTTAAAACATTCTTTGATGAGTTCAAGCACCTGCCAACTCTTGACTCGCTACACGCTAGCAAAGCCGCAATAAAACATTAATCAATTAATGTGTCGCAATGACAAATGGGTGGATACTACGAGCAGAAGGTCAACCTAGTTTCCCGTACTAGGTCCTTCATCCTTCTTCCCCTTCCCTTTTCCCCGGCGAGTGTTCTTCACCTTCGCAGAAATATTCCGGTAGGCCTTCTACCCGGCTCGGGGACTCTTCCCAGACGCCTCCGTCAAGCTCCGCGTGAGCTGTAACGCAGCCCTTTCTCTAGCTCTGTCTCGAGCCACCTCGCTCGAGCCATCATTGCGGTTGCTTTGATTGGCCTCCGATCGGCACTTGCCACATAATCGCCGACCATGGCATCGCCCGCACGATTCCCAGGGTTAGCCCTTGCTTCGTCCTCCTCGAGTCGAGCCGTCTGTGATCGGCACTCACCGGCTCACTCCGTCTCCACAAGATAGCCATCTGTGTCTCCCCTATACACTCTTCGTACCGGTTCGTATATCTGCGTCGGCAAGGAACAATGCCCTCTCTCCCGGTGAAAGAGAACCCCCGCGAGAAAGGACGCGTATTGCCACCACGGGTGATCGGCAATAGCGTCGAAGGATCTTCCATCCGCGAGAGATCCCACCTCAAAGGTAGCGGCATAACTCGAGATCGGTCGGTGGCACTCGCTCCACATACGCCACGAGAACCAATGATGGAATATAGAAAGACGTCCGAGACAGCCCGACACTCGACAACCAACGAGACCCTCTGAGCGGTCCCGCAAGTCTGTAACTCTCCAATGGGGAACCCACCATCGCAAGTGATGTGTCTGCAAAGTCGGCCATCCAGAGCTCCGGCTCGGCCCCGATCGTCCCCAATCACTCGGAAGAGGACGTCGCGAGAAAGACCAAGCGTCACAAGACATTGGCACCTCGGGCATCATCTGGCAGCCTCTCCTCAACCACATGGTCGGCATAGCGGGACTCCCTCCCCACATGTATCGGCTCTGCGGTCGCCATCCGCTATGCCCGAACGTCTCGCCCAGAGACCAATGACACGATGTCTCCCCACTCCGGCCTGTTGCCTCGCGAGGTCCGGGACACTTTGTGATGGCACACACCCCGAGACGTGAATGTGAACAGAGTAGCAATCGCGCACGGAGCAAACGCGTCCTACTTAAAAGACGCTCCCCTCGGCTCCAGCAAATCTTTGGCAGCCGGTCGAAATGTCAACGTAATCGGAATCTCAGTATCGGCATCCGTATGCTTCTCCCAGAGATACCCAACAAAGACACTAGCTTCTCACGGTGGCTATGCCACCAAGATACGGAAGAACTAGTATTCCGTCTCGGGTCCTCCCGTAATGGCCCGGAAATCTTCAAACGTAGGAGGAATTCGTTGTACGAAAAGCTATACACATTCCTCCGTACGTCCCGTAACCGAGACGCGACTCTCAAAAGATCCCAATCGGCATGAGCTCCTTCAAAGCCCAAACAGATTTAATCCAAGAATGCTCGACCTTCGAAAACCTTTTGTTACGCCTCGTGGTTCCGTACTCCACGGCGAAAGTTGTCCAAATATCGCTCTTGCATCCGAGACGATAACTTGGGAAAGTGGAGCCATGTCGAGAAAATGAAGGGAACCTTAAGAAATGGAAAGGAATTCAGGATGAACAAAAAACTATGCGCGGTTTCTTAAACAATTGCAAAGCCGAAACCGCAATTTAAAGAATACGGGAAATTCATTTCAAGTCCGGCCGGACTCCTCTGCGGTTGACTTGGTCAACTCTGCTGACCAATGCCCTAAATTGGAAACATTTCCAAGCCACTCCTGTTCACCTTTGAGAAATCTCGCGTCTTGCCCATGGTTTCATGCAACAAATATCGGTATCCCTTCCGCCGGACTCGTGCACAGTGCAAATAATTAATAATTAGTGCATACATGCTTAATTTTTGACCCGTTCAATTTTTAATGCATTTCTCATTTTATTTATTTTTGATTAACCTACTTCCTTATTTGCCAAAAATAACGAAGGTGATCACGAGAATAAATATGCGAAGTACGGAGTTCCGCCCCACGGGCGCCTTTTTTGCAAATACGGTTCAAATCAAAATTTGTTCACGACAAATACATGCATTTTGTCTAAACAAAGTAGTAAAGAAAGAAAGCGGTAAAAAATAGGACTACTCGAGTCCCGCTCGTCATCCGTACACTCGACGTACGTCTTGCTCCGCCTGCCGGATCCGTCGCAAACGGGGAACTCGCCGAACTCCTCCCGGCCGGAATAGGCGAAGGGCCTCCTCGGAGTACGCGAACTCGAGGACTCCCCTCTCGCCCGAGTGCGCGGAAGAAGGAGCTCCAAATCTAGCCGTTCCGCCGCGAACGGCCGAACCCCTGTGTAAAGTCCTCCCCACCGTTGTGGGAGCAAGCGAATCTCTCGGCCTAGACGGCCCCGATCACGGACGTCCACGCTCCTCGGGAACGCACCGCATGAACTCCACGAGCCTCCTAGCGTAGGCGGACCACCGTCCACCAAACCTCATAGCGTCATTGCACGTACGGCCGGATACTGCGAACCAGGGAAAGTCATCGAAAGCAATCGAAAGTCTGATGCAACATTTGCGAGAATGCTACTATCAAATGCAGAAAATCAAAAAGGGTGCTCACCGAAGCATTGGGGTCCGCCCTGTATCGTGGTCTCGGCTCAGCCGGGAGCGGGATCACAAGTTGCCTATGCGAACCGTCCAGCCCCTCGTATGCTAGCCTAGCTCGCGGGACCGGAAAATCTCGAGGACCTCCGGGGACCTCGCCCTCTCTGTGCTGTACCTGCGGGCTCCTCAGCCTCATCCTCAAGAAAACATCATGGCGGCCCCGCTATGATGTACTTTCTGTAGTACACGCCTGTATGTACCCCTCCGGCTCGTCCATCGGCATCTCAGGGATCTTTTGCATGTACAAAGGAGGATCCACCGGCACCAAGGAAGAGACCCTGCCTATCTTTGACGAGTCACCCTCTCCCCCAGATACATGGCGTCACGGTGAAGTCCCACCAGGAGCTTCGCCTCCGTGTAGTCTCGGCTGCAATGCGCCGCGCGCATGATCGAACCTACTCCACCCAGTCAGTTTGGATCCTCTCGTAGAACTCTGGTTCGGTGCGCAGATATCTCTCGTATGAAACTCGAGTGCCAACTCTCGAAGAGACCGCCCTCTTCGCTTTCTTACCAAACCGGCATGGCGGGGAATGAGGGACGGTACGGCTCCTTGATGTCCCAAGCTCGCGGGTGAACACCTCATAGCACCGGACTGCCAAGAAAATGGAAAGTTATGTCGGCCAAAGCGTATACATACGAGTACATAAAAGAGGCAAGGAAGAGAAAAAGTACGTGAACTTACATCCAAGACGGGCGTAAAGCGGCCTAAAGGAGTGCTCCTCTCCCGCGAGAACCCGTCCAAGGAATGGTAGAGCTCGGCCGATCCAGATCTCCCCACGCAAACCCTCACGGCATCCAAGTCTACCGACCCGAGCAAAGGGAAGTGACAAGACGTGTCGAAGTCGGGAATAAAGTCGCAGCAGCGCAAACCAAGGAACCCTCGAGCCGACGCTCCGCGGTCATCCTCAAGGACCCAGCCAGATAAGCGGCAACACCCGCCTCCAGATGCCTCTCCATTGGCACCGTACCGAATGCCTAAGCCCACGGCATCGGTAATATCAAAACCCGGCCAGGCCTTGCTAACCGCTCCGGGGGTGTAACCATCAACTCACACCCGACGTGTTGCCATAAGTCGGCAACCCGGTAATAGCGGCAAAATCCGTGGGAGTCACCGTCGCCTCCCCCATACTCGAAATGGAAAGTGAAGGTCGTATCCCACCGCACTCGCTCGCAACGTACATGGACTGCCCCTCGGCGTGTCACTGCCGTCGCAGGCTACAGCACTAATAAACCCAGCCAACCCGGAGTCAAGCACCAGCTGCCGCGGACTCCTCTCTCCCTCTCGAGCCACGTCCGGGATAATGTCCCACAATGCTTGCACCGCCTCAAAGGCACCCCGACTCTTCTGGTTATGAGTATTAACCGTCCCTGTCCCCTGCAGACAAACAGCACAGAAGCAACGTCAAAAATGCACCAACGCATGTCAAAAGGATGCAATGCAGATACGGTTCTCATTCATTTCCTACGTATATTCAAATCATTTAGAAAACTCCATCGAATCCGGAACTTTCAGAACATTTCGAAAACTCCGTCGAATCCGAAACTTTCAAATTCTTTCGAATTTTTTCGAAAATTTCGCTCCGTCCCGAATTAAAGCTACTTTAATTTTGGAAAATGCATCTAGACATGGAATTTTGCAACCAAAATTTTTATGTCATCCACCCATAGTGTCAATTGAACTACATCCTAGTCAATTTCGACAAAGGTTCATAGCAAAGTCAAAAGCCCCAATTCGGGCACCAAAATCCCTAAGTTCATTCCTAACAAATTTCTAACATTTAAAGAATGTACATTCTTAAAATTAATGGAATTTGTAGGAAGCTTACTTGTCTTTCGATCCCTCCCTTGGAGTTGTGGCGGTCCCTCGCCGGATAAAACTCCGTCGGATTCAATGGGTGAACAATGGTTCGAATGGTCCGAACCAACCGTGTTCTTTCGTCATCGGTTCTTCCGTGGCGAGCCATTGGTCCTCCTTCACCCTCCATAGCAAATTTCCTTCACAAATTCGAGCAAACCTTGCAATTTGGGTTGGAATTTTTCTCTCTTTTCTCTCCTCTCTCGCCGGCAACAATGGAAGAAAATGGCCAACTCTTCTTCTTTCCGCCTCGGCGATAACAACCTGGTCATAAAAGTCGTGGGACTCTTACTGCACCAGGAAAAGATTCCTTCCATTTTGGTCCCTCAACTTTTGGCAATTCCAATTTTACCACTTTTGGCCCCCAAAAGTGTAAAATTTCCCCCAGTTAGACATTTCTAACACCCATCCCCCGAGGATAATTCCCAGTTAGTTTTCACTAACGCTCGTCTCCGGACGTTAAATTCCCAGTTAGTTTTCACTAACGCTCGTCTCCGGACGTTAAATTCCCAGTTAGTTTTCACTAACGCCCGTCTCCAGACGTTAAATTCAATCCCAGTTGACGTTTGACATTCAAACGTTCAACCATGTCTCCGGACATTCCAGTTATGATTCCGTCTCCAGACGTTAAATTCAATCCCAGTTGACGTTTGACATTCAAACGCTCAATCATGTCTCCGGACATTCCAGTTACTATTCCGTCTCCTGACGTTAAAATTTAATAATGGTCTTCACCATTAAATTCTCAATCGCGACCTTTCACGGTCCGATTTCAAGTCTCAATCGCGACCTTTCACGGTCCGATTCCAATTCTCAAATCGCGACCTTTCACGGTCCGATTCCAATTCTCAATCGCGACCTTTCACGGTCCCATTCCAATTCTCAATCGCGACCTTTCACGGTCCAATTCCAATCCTCAATCGCGACCTTTCACGATCCGATTTCAATCCCCCATCTCGACCTTTCACGGTCCGATCTCAAACGGTCAATCCCGACCTTCGCGGTCCGACCTCCACTCTCCTATCGAGACCCTCGCTGTTCACCTCACCGGCAACAGCAATAAGCCCGAACCCCAAGGCACGAACGCCTTGCAACAATCCCTCTTCGGCCGCCAGTCGTAAGCCCGATCGTTCCACCTCACCGGCAACAGCAATAAGCCCGAACCCCAAGGCACGAACGCCTTGCAACAATCCCTCTTCGGTCGCCAGTCGTAAGCCCAAATGCTCATCCCCAGCAGGATAAAACCGGCAACAGCAATAAGCCCAGCACCCAAGGCACGAACGCCCTCGTTAGCATCGCAACTCCGATTTGAGGCGCCACACGCCCTCGAAGGTTTCAGAAGTCCCAGGTTCAGACGCCTCCTAACAGTCTCTATTCAGGTACAGGTACCGCGCGAATGGTCTCATCCAGGTTTAGACGCCTCCTAACAGTCTCGCTCAGGTCAAGGTCCCCACGCGCGGCCCCTAGCACCTTCGAACTACGATCGGCTTGATTCCCGCTCGGGATACGTAGGAATCCTTTCGCTAAGGGTCCAGCCAGCTGACCGCCCAGGTCTCTTTCAAAGTAAGGCATCCCGATTTGGATCCTTATCTTTTTCAACGACCCCGCCTCCTTCGGAGGAGACGTGGTTGAGGGCTAACTGTAAGTACCCAAATCCGGATCGTCCAAATCCGTCGAGAAAGTTAACCGAAATCCGTTAGCGGCCCGCTCCGGTTAACCGGAACTCATTAAACTCCCGTTCTTGTGCCAACGAGACGTCCGGGGCTTGCCCGTGCATCCCGACGTCGAACCGTACTTAACACGTGTCATCTCACGTAAAAGTATGGCTTTCCTGAAAAACGCATTTTCTGACACTTTCCGGGGGCGGTTCGGACATTTTCCGGACTGTTATTTTAAAAAACGGACAAAACCGGGACCGGGGAACGAATTCCCATAAGGCTGGTGACTCAGAAGGCACGTGGCAGCCATGCCACCTCCCTCTAGTCACCCTTCAATCAAATTCAAAGGGAAAAGACCAAAATACCCCTGGTTTGCAAGCCTAGTCCGTAGGACTCCCTGCACTTTTCTGAAATTGCCAAAGCAAGTCCCCCAGTTTCCAAAATACCCAAAACCCCCGGATTCGGTCAAGTCCGTTCGGACTCCTACTGCAATTTTCACCTATAAATAGAAGTTCTTTGTCAAAGCTTTCAAAAAAAGAACAAAATTACTCCAAAATTTCACTACCCCTGGCCCAAACCGATTTCACCCTTCCGAGCCCCCGTTCTGTCTCGATTCGCGTGAAACCTTCGTATTTCGATCAAATACGCACCCTACTACTTCGAAAAAACCTTTCGAATCACTTTCCGTGTCCCGTACACACCTCTCGAGCCAAAGGAGTCGACCCTAGCCATAGGTATAACTCCCTCTCTCTAAATCTCCCGTTCCGTCTCGGTTTACGCGCCAGTCGCTATAACCGTTTCGAACGTCGTCATCGAAATGTAGACGCCTCAGTCTAACGGGGGTCCGATACGTTTTAGCCTCGATCCTCTTCTCTTTCCGTAAGAGAAGTAATCACGGGTTAAAACGGCGTTCCGACCCCGTTCCGTTACTTTTATTGTCATTTATCAATTCCGGATCAATCGATCCGTTGATCGTACTTTAATTTCTGTCATTTACAATTCCGAGCCGTTTGGCCTCGTTGATCGTCATTTACAATTCCGAGCCGATTGGCCTCGTTGATCGTCATTTACGAATCCGGATCGTTTGATTCCGTTGACACTTTGCTTTAAATATTTGTCATTTACAAGTCCGACCCGTTTGGATCGTGATAGTATTTACTTTTCAAAGTCCGAGTCGCAACCCGATTCGTTGATCGCATATCATTTAATACGCATTTTTCCCGTAAAAATCGTTAACAATGTAATGCCCGGTTCAAAACCGGAGTTCGTCCGTCGAACTCTCTTTCAAAACGCGCGAAATGACATTCGGCCTCCGAATGCTCATCTTCAAACTAAAAGCCGCCATTTGACACTCAAAATCATTTAATACGCATTTTTCCCGTAAAAATCGTTAACAATGACTCGCCCGGTTCAAAAAAACCGGAGTTCAACCTTCGAACTCCTTTTCAACTCAAAGTCGACGTTCGCCTCGCAAACGCTCATTTCAAACTCAAAATCGACGTTTGCCACGCAAACGCTCATTTTCAAACTCAAAATTGACGTTTGCCACGCAAACGCTCATTTCTGTCTCAAACCGACGTTTGTCATTCAAACGCTCGTCTTTTCAAAAGTCACCTAATCAACGTTTGACATTCAAACCAAGATTAAGCTTGTCATTCAAGCCCCCATTTCAAAAGACACACACACACACACGATTTCGAGAAAGGTAGAAAGACTCGTCATGCGAGGCGTTTCGGGCGATCTCGTAATACTCTACCCGAAACGTAACTTGACCTCCGAACCTAACAATCTCTGGTACTAAAAGATTTTTACTCGTTTTTGCTGCCAATAAAAATGATCCCCTTTTTTAAAGCCTTTTCCTAAGTTTTTGCTACCAATAAAAACGACACCTTTTCACAATAGCCGTTTCTCAACGTTTGGGCTCAAAATACAAAAACCGCGTGGCGACTCCACATTTTGTTCCTTCCCATGAAGCGAGGTCTCAGACACTAACCCCCCCGCGAAAGACAACCGCGTTTCGCGCCCCCGCGCGAAATCCCGGGTAATTTCAGTAACCCTTTACAACCAGATCATCTTCCATTCCTCCAAATACCAAGAATAAATCCTTAGTTCTTCTTAAGTACTTCAGGATATTCTTGACTGCTATCCAATGGTTCTCACCAGGATCAGATTGGTATCTACTCGTCGTGCTTAGAGCATACGAGACATCGGGTCTAGTACATAACATGGCATACATGATAGATCCAATTGCCGAAGCATATGGAATATCACTCATCCTCTTTTGCTCATCATTTGTCTTAGGACAATGAGTCTTGCTAAGAGTAATGCCATGTCCCATTGGCAAGTTCCCTCTCTTAGAATTTTCCATGCGGAATCTTCTAAGGACCTTGTCAATATATGTACTCTGACTCAAACCAATCATCCTTCTTGATCTATCTCTATAGATCTTGATACCAAGGATATAAGCCGCTTCACCCATATCTTTCATTGAAAAATATTTTCCTAACCAAGACTTAACAGTCTCAAGTGCAGGAACATTGTTTCCAATGAGCTAGATGTCATCGACATATAACACTAGAAATAGAACTATGCTCCCACTTATTTTCTTGTATACACAAGGCTCATCTTCGTTTTTGATGAAGCCAAACTCTTTGACTGATTCATCAAAACGTAGATTCCAACTCCTGGAAGCTTGCTTCAATCCATAAATGGATCTCTGCAACTTACATACTTTATTAGAATTCTTTGGATCGACAAACCCTTCAGGCTGTATCATGTATACATCCTCAAGTAGGTTTCCGTTAAGAAACGCTGTTTTGACGTCCATTTTCCATATCTCATAGTCGTAATATGCGACTATGGCAATTAAGATTCTAATAGACTTAAGCATTGCTACGGGCGAAAAGGTTTCATCATAGTCAACGCCATGAGTCTGCCTATACCCCTTAGCAACAAGCCTATCCTTAAAAGTATGTACCTTCCCATCCATGTCGGTTTTATTTTTGAAAACCCACTTGCACCCTATGGTTTTTACACCTTCAGGTGGATCAATCAAGTTCCAAACTTGATTATCGTACATGGATTTGATTTCGGATTCCATGGCTCCTAGCCACTTGTCCGAATCAGGAGTGGACATCGCCTCTTGATAGGAAGTAGGTTCATCATTCTCAATGATTTCTACTTCGTTACTTTACGTCATGAGAAATCCATATCTCTCAGGTTCGGATCGTATCCTATCCGATCTGCGAAGAACTTGTGTATCTTGAACCGGTTCCACAACAGCTTGTGAATTTGGTTCCGTCTCTACTATTGGCTCTATGTCATTTTCGGGTTCTTGAATTTCTTCAAGATCAATTTTACTCCCACTAGTTTCTTTAGAGAGAAACTCTTTCTCTAGAAAGACACCATGTCGAGCAACAAACACTTTGTTCTCGGATCGGTTGTAAAATTGATATCCTTTTATTTCCTTAGGATAACCTACAAAAATGCATTTATCGAATCTGGGTGCAAGCTTATTTTCAGAAACCAATTTCTTTACATAAGCTTCACATCCCCAAATCTTCATGAAAGATAAACTAGGTTTTCTTCCATGCCACATCTCATGTGGGGTCTTAGGAGCCGATTTAGTAGGGACCTTATTAAGTGTGAAAGCAGCTGTTTCCAGTGCATGTCCCCAAAAAGAAATAGGAAGGTTAACTTGACTCATCATCGATCGAACCATATCTAATAGAGTTCGATTTCTCCTCTCGGACACACCATTCCATTGTGGCGTTCCGGGTGGAGTAAGTTCTGAAACAATTCCACAACTTTTAAGATGATCGTCAAATTCTTGGCTTAAATATTCACCACCTCGATCGGATCGAAGTGTTTTAATAGTTTTGCCAAGTTGATTTTGTACTTCATTTTGAAATATTCTAAATATCTCAAATGCTTCACTTTTGTACTTCATCAGATAGACATAGCCATATCTAGATAAGTCATCAGTGAACGTTATGAAGTACCGAAATCCTCCCCTAGCAATGCTATTCATTGGTCCACATACATCAGTATGTATGAGAGCCAATAAATCACTAGCCCTTTCACTACTCTTAGTAAAAGGTGCTTTAGTCATCTTGCCCAATAAACAAGATTCGCAAACATCATATGATTCATAATCATACGAGTCTAAATATCCATCTTTATGGAGTTTAGAGACGCGTTTCTCATTTATGTGAACAAGACGGCAATGCCATTTAAATGTGTTGTTCACATTGTTTGGTTTAGATTTCTTGCTAACATGATAGACATTATCAACATTATTTTCAACATACAAGACATAAAGGCCATTAAAAGAATGAGCAATACAGTAAAGCATATCATTCAAATAAATGGAAAATTTCTTATTCGCAATAAGAAAATTGTAACCCTCATTGTCTAAACAAGAAATTGCACTACAAGAAAAAGGTGTTTTTGTCACATTTTATTTGTCACGGTCCGTTAACCGTGGCAAATAATTTTACTATAAACCACGGTCTTCTTAACCGGAGCAAATATTTTTTTTTGAACCGGTTTAATAGTTAACCGTGGTTTAAGAGGGATAACTATTCTTTTAATTTTTATTTTTACGTTCAAAATCCAAAACTCCAGCGCCTTCCCCAAATTCCCCTCCCAAAATTCCCCCCAAAAATTTCATGTCGATCCAAATCCAAATCCAATTCCAATTCCAATTCCAAATCCAAATCCAAATCGTTTCTGTTTCGATTCCTCCTAGAATTCTCAGCTAATTAGGATTTCGGCCAGTTCTTATTCTTATTGTCGCAGTTCAACGCAAACCTTCAACAAAGAAAGCGACGACCCGGGAGCGGATTCCCCACCAGCCAGGAGGACAGAGACCCAGCCTAACCCTACTCCGGCGACTCGTAACGAGTGAAACCGCCCGCTTAGGTCAATTGATAGTGGTGGCTTTCCTGTGAATTGGTTCGGAATTAGGGGAAAGAAAGCTTCAAGAAGCAAGAAGCTTCCTGGCAAAGCTTCATTCAACGCAAACCGCAAACTTAGAAATCTTCACACGCCGAAATATTCTTGAAGGTAATCGATAGCTTGCAAAATCCTCCCTCCCTCATGTTCAATTATAATGTCCTATTTTTTTCCCGAAATAAGACATGGACAAGAGTTTTTCATCTGGTTCTTTTACAGGGTCTGGACAATTCAAAGACAGTAAAGAGGAGAGAGGGCCATATGCTGATATGATAGATGTTTTGAAGATATGCTTAGATGATGATAGTTTCAATTATGCTGCTAAAATGCTTGAAAATTTCAGGTACTCCAAGTGGACAACTTCATATTCCTTACTAACACTGTTATATGTATTAAAACCCCTCAGATTTGTTTCTACCTCTGAACTTGCTACAGACATGGGCCGTCCTATTTGTTTTCACCCTTCTTTGTAGGTAGAAGGTCTTTGGGGTGTCTTAATTTGACTGTAGATAGGACCCGAAAAAGTGTCACGCTAACTCCAACCTCAACTTTTGTGAACCTCTGTCATCTTGCCGGCCTCTTGGGGTCTTGTGGCTTTCATTTGAAGAACAAATAGAAGGCCCGCGATTCTGAATTTTCCTTCTTTTATTAGTTGGATTCTCTTTAATCCCTATGTTCTTATTGATTGAAGTTCAAACTTTGCAGATCTCTTATTAAACATCTCGAGAAGGTTGATCCGATGAAGCTGAAGCGTGAAGCGTGAAGAAAAGCTTGCATTTTGGATCAACATTCATACTGCCTTGGTGATGCATGTATGCCCTGCAGAACATTTTTCATCGTATAACCACTAAAGCATGTGCACAAATGTTTGTGGGAAATTAGAGCATTGGAAGTATATATGCATCAGGAGCTCACTTCAATGAACGTACTCTTGCATGATGTTTCTCTGTGATGGAGTCAAACAAGTCTTATCTGTACACTAATTTGAGTTAAAATGCCTTGTTTTCCTTATATTTGTCTGAGGATCCCTTTCACTCAACGTCTATCATTCACCCATTCACCCCTTGCATGAGACAGACACCGATTGTAGGTCTCTACCAATATTTTTGGGAAAAAGTGAACGAAAAGAATGGAAAAGAGAGCCAGTTTTCTTTGTTTCGTTTTGCTGACATGATTGTGTGATTATTTTTTGACAGGCATATTTAGCATATGGAACTCAAAATTACATCAGAAGTAATTCAATTTTGAAGGTAAAGTGCAAGCGATTTTTCGTTTTCAAGTATCCGTCAAATGATTGATTCAGCAAATGTGGTTTGTGTTAGTTCTGATCAAAATCCTATCTTTCAGGCAGCTTATAATGTGGGTGGACATTGTATAAATGCTTATGTCATGCAAAGAAACATGACATAAGAGGTAAGTCCACGAGGATGCAGTTATGGACACATGATGCTTATAGAGTGAGATAGACAACGCGAAATTGTTGTACTTCCTCTATCGCAAAATGAGTGTCCATTTTATTAATCAATTTTCTCCTTTGCGAACTATCATGCCTTAATGTGCAGAGAATGATTGTCCATTCATTCTTTAATCCGTTTGTTTCCTTCTATTTTTAGAGGAGTAGCTTTGTGCAAAAAAGTATATCTACTTCTTAGCAATTTCTCAGTTCTAGTGTCATTGGAAAACTTAATTAGGATAGAAGAGAAATAAAGAGAATGCCTTTTTACTTATTGGAAGTCTCAAATAGGATAGAAGAGAAATAGAGCAATTGTTCATTTATTTTTATTATTTTATTTGGGGTTTGTTTTCAAACCTAAATGCACTTTTAAATTTAAATAGGGCAATTGAACATCAATCTCACTTCATTATAAATAATGATTATAAATTTAAATGTCAAAGTTTATGATGGTCGTATTTACTTGCGATTTAGTTTCATTGAATCACATTACCATTTTCCTTTGCATACTTGTTTGTTGACAAGTTCTCTATATGGGTGTATGCTTGTATGTTTGGATGGTAACCATGTGATAAGATAGAAGAGTTTTTTGGTCCTCATTCATGGATCTTGTAATGCAGGGGCTTGAGGATCCAACGAGAAGTAGATACAAGCTTCTCCTAAGTTGTTCATTGACTATAACTTCCGTGATTCCCCCTGAACTGCCAATGGAGTTGTCAATAGCTGTTAATACATCTTTGATTGCACTGGCACGACGAGGGATATTTTGTACTGAACCTTTCAGAATTCCATTTGCTGGAAAGGTGAGTAGCGCCAGAAGTTACCTTCATTATTGTGTCATCATGTTAGGCTCATTTGGTGTAGTTTTTACTATTACCCTTCATAGTGTCACTAGTTATTTTTTCTGATCTTGGCCTCTATTTGTGTCCTTTTTCTTTGGCTTGCATGTTAATACGTAAACACATAAGATAGTAGAGGCCGGAACATTAGCCTGCCTTTGGACCGAATGAATGGCGTTGTCTAAAATTGGAATTGAGCATAGTTGTCTGCTTCTTTGCATTATATTTGTTACTTCTTAGAGATACTTTGGGGAGCTTATGAATTTGTTGGATGTGCAAGTACAAGAGATGAAGTCCATGAGTAACACTATAAGGAAGTTGGAAGGTAGTAGAGAAATTGCTTGTGTCAAATTCTGAAAATGGTTTATTTCCGTCATTAATTTTAGTCTGCCCCCAACTCTTCTGCCCATTGTGGTTCTTGTGTTTGTATTCAGTTCTTTATGGGTACCCTGTAGTTCATGTCACAGAGTATACTTTATTAGGAAAAGCAGACTCTTGATTTGCCAACATGTAGTTGTACAACCAAAGCTAGGATTCTTTTGTCAAAAGCTGAATATCAAACTTTTTAGTGTGTTTTACTGACTTCAACATGCTTATAGTTGATTTTAACTTATCATATGCAATATGCATGTAACATTGTCAATTTTAGTTCTCTTTGCATCAATTTTGGCTATAAGAAAAATGATTATCTAGCAATTGATATGGTCCATTTGCCTCTTGTTTTCTCGCTATTATGCAAGATATTAAATATTAGTATTCCTTAACACAATGATTCCCGTAAATAAGATACGAACAGGTTGATGATCCGTCACCTCCCTAATCTGGAATAAGAGCTTTACCAATGCCTTTATTCTATTGAGTAAGATATGGTGCTCAACCCTCCCTGTCTCCCATGGTTGTGCTAAATTATTTATGTGCTCTAATTGAGATGCTGGTCCCAACACATCTGGAAGTGATTTATTTGGGACAATGTTAAGTGACGAACCATACTGTTGCGGTTAGACTGTATGATAGGTGTGGAAGCATGCCCCATATTTTTGAGTTCACATCTGTTCTATCATTTGGTATTTTAAAGGGATCTGGAAGTCCTTGAGTCATAAGAGAGTCCCAAAATAGTGTACTCCCTCTGTCGCAAAATGAATGACCATTTTGAATTTAAGTGTTATTTTGAAAATGACCATTTTGAATTTAAGTGTTATATTTGTTATCTTGACCCCCCCCCCCTTTTCGGCTAAGAATTGTGTTCACCAATAGATGTAGGTTGTAAGGTCTTTTTGATCTGGAGTGTACTCTGCACTTGGGTGATGATTGACGAACCTTGCATTTATCGATTTCTCTCGGTTTCATACATATGTCATGTCATCGATTAGTAATTACTTGATTTTGTTTATGTTTTCAATTGTCAACGATATTCATTCACTTATGAAGATTTGCTTTTCAAGTATACGCATGACAGGATTGGAGCCTTGATGATGTCTCTTTGATCTTCAACATCAACTTCAACTTCAACTTCAAAACTTTGATGTTTTAGACTAGATTATGGCCATGATTACACTTTTGTACATGTTTAACTTAAGACAAATGCTTAATAGTAGCAAATATTTTATAAATAGTGGTTAGATTTGACTTACTAGAATGAATTATTTAGGATTTTTGTTTAAGCACTTATATCACCGTTTTTGGATTTTTATGAAAATTTATGCATTACTGTTAAAATGGTCATTTAACTCTTTTATTGCTACTAAATGTAGTACAATGAATATATAGTACACTAGGTTTTATAAAATATTATATATCACAGTTTTGAATTGTGTTACAATTATGAAAAACACACGTTATGGTATCATTTGCCACATTAATTACCAATACAAATAATGATTTATATGTCGCACATAACTTTTGTGACGGTTTCAAATTGTCACAAGTATTACAAATTGCACCGTTTTTAAAATGTCACAACAACCGTGGCGAATAAAAAAAATAATATTTGTCACGGTTTAGAAAATGTCACAACAACCGTGACAAATAAAAAATAACATATATCACACTTATTGTGCTACGGTTTTTAACCGTGACCATAACCGTAGCAAATACTATTTGTCACGGTTTAGAAAACGTAGAACAGTATAAGCGACGCTCACAAAAGCCTCGGACGTAAAAACGTGACAAAACCGTGGTAAATACTATTAGCCACGGTTTTAACTCTATTTACCACGGTCCGACGACCGTGGCTAAAAACCCTGATTCTTGTAGTGTTGAAATAATGTTTCTGCTCAAATCCGGAACATAATAGCAGTTATTCAAAACTAATATTAATCCGCTAGGTAAAGTGACTTCATAAGTCCCTACAGCCAATGCAGCAACTCTTGCTCCATTTCCAACCCGCAGGTCTACTTCACCTTCTTTGAGCGACCTTCTATTCTTTAGTCCCTGCACATTTAGGCAAATGTGAGATCCACATCCGGTATCTAATACCCAAGAACTAGAAGTAGAAAGTAAAATATCTATCACATAGATACCTGAAGTCATAGCAATCTCATTGCCCTTCTTCTTCAGTCCTTCTTGATAAGCTTTGCAGTTACGCCTCCAATGCCCAGTTTCCTTGCATTGGTAGCAAACCGCATCCTTTTGGGATTTGGGTTGAGGCTTCTCAACAACGGCAATCTTTGCCTCCGGTTTAGCAACTCTTGCTTTAACCTTGGGTTTTTTGAACCCCTTTCCTTTATTCACCATCAACACTTGATTGGTTTTCTTGGCAATACTGTTCTCTGCATTCTTATGCATCCCATGCAATTCAGACAGAGATTTATTCATCCCATTCATGTTATAATTCATAACGAAATGATTATAACTTTCAGGGAGTGAATGCAATATCATATCCGTAGCCAGCTCCAACTGGATAGGATATCCAAGCCTCTCAAGGTGTTCTAGGTGACCCTTCGTTTTCAACACATGAGGCCCAACAGGTTGTCCTTCAATCATCTTGCATGAATGAAGAGCCTTCACAGTGTCAAACCTTTCCTGACGTGCTTGCAACTGGAACATTTCCTTCAAATGATTTCCCAAATCATAAGCTTCCATGTGTACAAGGTCCTTCTGAAGGGCCTTACACATGGTAGCAAGCATCAAGCAACCAACATCAATAGAATCATCCACATGTTTCTTATGTTGATCCTTTTCAGCTTTAGTTGCATTAGCAGCAGGCTCGGGTGGAACGGGTCCATCGAGAATGTACAACTTCCTTTCTTATTTGAGAACAATTCCCAAACTGCGGATCCAATCCACATAGTTGTTGCCATTCTCTTCTAACTTGTCCTTCTCAAGGACAGATCGCAGTGACAGATTTTGATTAGTGTTAACAGCCATTGATCTACAAAGATATGCAACAAATATGAACACATATAAGTACCAATTTCATTTAAGAGATTAATTAACGTATTTCACAAATACTCCCACTAAATTATATAACCTTCTTATACAATCATGCATAATATAATTTAATAGGCTAAGACCCAACTTTAATTTAATTTCAAGTCGGCTATGGCACGACTGCTCAAAATTAAACTAAAAAGGTAGATAACATTTATCAATCATATCAACATATGACTCTTAGATCCTTTATGAGATTATAGACATCATATGTCACATGTTTCAATCCCATCTTATGCCTTAGGCCCAAAACTGTTTTGATAGCCTAATTGAGTTCAACCATTTTAAACGTATAGCAATCACCGTTTGCTCATCTTGATCATACAAAGATAGAATTAATGTACCTCGCTGTGGCGTAGCCTACATAAAACTATCCGTGTACTCACAAGTGTTTAAACATGGGTGGCATAAACAAACTCAAATTTCAATGAAGGTTCATTTTTCATGTTTATCAATTAACATGGCAAGGTTGATTCATGAAAACTATATGAGCATAATTATGAACATGAAATGATGCAACACAAATCACATTTGATGTGTAATTACTAGTACGTGGCATCGTATCCAAAGTTATCCCACACTTCCCAGAAGTGCCTGTGGGGAAGGTCTTGGCTTCCAGCCTATATACTAAGAAATACATCAAAACCCATATTATAGATTAATCACATTAATCACATAATTCAATTCATAATCATGGCATATCTACATATACAATTACTTCCATAAGCAAATCACATATAAATTCATATTATTAATCATATTCATCATGAAAATTAACATAATCTCATTATATAATTATCACGATTATCTAATATAAACATCATGAACGGTGCTCTGATACCACTGTTGGGTTTCGAGGGTCCATGCGCAGTGGAAGATTGCAAATTAACTCGAAAACCCGGAGCCCTAGGATCCATTCTAGATGATTAATTAAGAAGAATGATTTAGAATTACTAACCTTGTGTGCTTTTGTCATTGATAAACGCGTTCCAACTCCAGATTGAAGAACTAGCGAATCTTCGATGAACGATTCTTTAATCACGAACGTTAGATCTTGATTAGCGAAGATCCTCTATGTGTATCCACGCGTTGAACGAACCCTAGAACAATTCTAGGCGGATTGCTAGATCCTTGATTGAAACTCTTTTCAATCGATGAAGAAATATGGATTTGGATTGAGTTTTTGTTTTACAATTCTTAATTGAAATCTCTCTCTTGTGTTTCTCTAAACCCAAAAGCATGAGAGTGACGGCTAGGGCAACCAAGGGTTTGTATTTATACGTTATAAAAATTTGCCCTTTACGAAAACCCTAATGTAAGTCAATTTCACGTCAGTCCAGCGCCGACGGGACGACTCGTCCCCCAGGGCACGAGTCGTCCCCTGGCTCCCAACTTCTGAATCTGGCGTCCCCCTTAAGGGGAATAATTGGCTCAAGCCCAGGGCACGAGTCGTCCCTATGGGCACGACTCGTCCCCTGGGCACGAGTCGTCCCTCAGGACTCTCCCTCTGAATCATTCGTCCCAGGCCAAGGGAATAGTTAGTTCAGGCCTGGGGACGAGTCGTCCCCTGAGAACAAAAACTCCATATTCTTCATTTTTGACAATTCGTTCGATGCGTGTGACCCCATAGGACTATATTAAGTTGGCAATGAGTTCGATCACATCGATCCTCATAAGACATGAGCGGACTCTAGCAAGCCATCATGCCTACCCAATTAATATAATATCAAGTTCGATTTTCCTACATAGAACATATCACAATCCCTTTGTACACGATGTTATATTGAACATGAGTCATGGTCCAAGTCAACTCATATTGTTCAATGCTTTCTCGTTACTAAGTAAATTGATTAATCGAATGATATTAATCACATTAATTCATTCGAGCATGGCCATGCACTACATCAATCTTACTTACGAGTGGCCTAGCAAACATCTCTCTTTACGAGGGACAAATTTCCATCTTGACTTATCATTCTTCCCAACAAGAATCATATCATGCCAATAATAGCTCTTATTGTTATCCGGTTAAAGACAACGTTAAACTATATCAAACATAATATGCATCGAGTGGAAGACGATGATAATCTCAGGTCAAAGGATATCAATGATATAACTATATGAGATTTATTTATGACATACGACCATGACATAAATCTCATAATGGGTTAAGTCCAGTACCTTGTTCTCTAACAAGTACCCATGAATCTAATGTGCATCTCCATGCATATAATCATCACATGATTATCCATTAGACTTCATACTAGTGCTTCACATGTACTAGGGACACGATTATTAAAGTAAACATGCAAACACATATAATAATCAAAGAAACAATCTCTTATATAAATGAATAATGACATTACAAATAAGTCTATCTCTATAGGCCTATGGCACTAACACCTACAGTTTCATATGCACTTCTTCTTCCAAATCACCATTTAAAAATACTATTTTGACATCCATTTGATGGATCAATAGATTCTGAATAGCTGCCAAAGCTATCAGTAATCTAATAGTAGTGATACGAGCAACCGGTGCATAGGTATCGAAGTAATCGATCCCTTCCTTTTGTCTATAGCCTTGGATTACCAATCGAGCTTTAAACTTGTCAATTGTTCCATCAACTTTCATCTTCTTTTTGAAGATCCATTTGCACCCTAAAGGTTTACAGCCTGGTGGTAAATCAGACAAGACCCACGTATTATTTTCCATAATAGAACTAATCTCATCATCGATTGCTTCTTTCCAAAAAACAGCATCTCGAGATTTTATTGCTTCTTCATAGGTTCTTGGATCCTCCTCTATACTATAACAGTAAGAGTATTGAGATTCAATTTGATCTCTTGATCCCATAACTAAATATAGTTGAAAATCAGAACCATATGATTTAGCTTTTCTTGCTCTTTTACTTTTATGAGGTTCGGGAGTCTCACTTGGTACCTCAATCAAATGATCATTCATTTGAGATTCAGCCAAAGTACTTATCAATTCTTAACTTAATGGTGAATCAATATTCAACCAAAGCAAGTAGATCCGCATACTCACAACACATTTTAAATGCGTGGCTATGCATTTGAACAAACTCACAACGCATCTAATGATGGTGGCTATGTTCAAAATGGGATAATCTTACATTAAGAATTGAAAGCCTTTTGAAATATTAAATTTTCCACCGAGCATGCCATTATGAAGAATTGATAACAACAGAAGAAGTCATATAAACAGAACTAGGAATTTTATTTAAATTCAACATAAACATCCCATTATTATAATAACCAAATCCTACAAATACACCAGACTTCGATAAGATATACTTATCGAATTCATACACTTGTTTGTATCCACACTTGTTCAAGACAGGATCAGAAATTAAATTCTTACGAAGTTTAGGTACATACAATACATTAAACAAAGAAATAGTTTTACAACAACAATTCAATTACTATTCTTCTTACTCATTCTCTCTCCTATATAATTTTTTATACTGACAACACCTCCTCCAACTCATTTTTTATCCTACCTTTCCTTAATCACCTTACCCGAAAAGTTAGTCTTCATTGAGGTGAGGCGGAGGGAGTATTTTTTAACCAATATAATAAAATAGTTTTCTTTTTATAAAAAAAAATATCTTATAATTTTTAGTTAAAAAACCCCTACTAAAATACCTTTTTTTCTTAGAAAAAACTTTTTAAATAGTTAAGAAAACTTTTTATTTATTGTTTTAAAAAAGTCTACAATAAAACTATTTGCTAAAAGGTCCATTTAGTTTGAAAAAAATTAATGATTTTTTTTTCTTTTAATTTTGCTACAAATAATGAAGAAAAAAGTTAAATTTAGATTAGATTAAGAAAAAAAACAAAGAAGAAAGGGATGGACGATAAAGAGAGAGAACTGAAAAAAAAGTGTAATCTTTGACGTGTGTGTCTAGTATTTATAGGGGTGTGTGCAAGAAGTGTGTATGTGTGAGTTAAAAATCAAACAATGTACTTAGTAATAATGAGGTCCAAAAAATTGCATTTAAGAATTGTTGAGATATTGTATCTTGACACTGTTATGTCTAGATGCAAGTTTTGGAGGGACAAAAAGTGGGATGAAGTGCTTTATGCACTTCAACTGTATATATATATATATATATATATATATATATATATATATATATATATATATATATATATATATATATATATATATATATATATATATATATATATATATATATATACATATATATATATATATATATATATATATTGGGGTGTGTGCAAGAAGTGTGTATGTGTGAGTTAAAAATCAAAATATGTGCTTAGTAATAATGAGGTCCAAAAAATTGCATTTAAGAATTGTTGAGATATTGTATCTTGACACTATTATGTCTAGATGCAAGTTTTGGAGGGAAAAAAAGTGGGATGAAGTGCATTTAAGAATTGTTGAGATTTGTTGAGTTTTGGGGTTACATGCGTAGCGGAAGATTTAACATAATCACAAAACCCTAGCCATGAATCCGTCTAATATGAATATATTAAAACTATGAATATAGATTTACTAACCTTTGTTGCGATTTTGTCTTTCGTACACGATATCGTAATTCACCTTGAATCGTAGACGAAACTTTGATATTTTTCCTTGTTCTTCCTTGTGATCAATCAACAATGATAGGCCTTCAAGCTTTAGGTGATAAAACAATCACCCTCTATCGGTAATCCACACGCGAACGAACCAAGATCGAATCTTGTTGGATTGCTAGATGATCCTCGATCGTTGAAACTCTTTTCAATAATCTATGCTGTTATGGAATTGAATCTAGGGTGTTTTGATCTTTGATTCGTAATCAAAATCAAGATATTTATGTTTCTTGTTGGGTATGCATACTTTAACCCTCCTAGCTTTTGCTTAGATTTGATTGATATCATAACCTCATCTCCAATTTCTGGACTTTAGGCCCATATGTAATGAAGCTTAGACTTCAATTTTTTTAGTATAAATCCATTTTATAGAATAGGATAATTTAGGCTTTAAGACTGGCACAAGACTCATTGGACATGAGGATTCAGTTCAAAGTAGTTTCAAACCACACTTAAGAAACCGCATCATCAAACCGCATGTGGAACTCTTACCTTGAAACCTCTCTTTGACAATCTCAGTAAAACCAATAGCAAACCGCAATGTAGTTCAATCTTGAGACCGCACTGAGAAATCTCATCTGGTGAAACCGCACTGTCTCAACCGCTTCACACCACATCGCATTCAATGATTGAAGACTTGAAGATTAAACCACTTATGACTGTTGGAATCCACGTCAGCAATATCAAAAGTCAACCACCAAATCTTGTCAGGTCACTAAGTGTCAGACAAGATCTGCAAGGATCTTGAAAAGGTGACAGATGTCCTTCGTACTTTATTTGCAGCTGAGGTCTGATCAGCGTTATCTGCAACTGCTGTACCAAAGGACAAAAGTGGATTTGTGGAGCAATCAGATTGCACCAGTACAATACTTCAACAGCTGTATCATAACGGCTACTTTCTTGGTGCTTGGGTATAAATACCTCTAATCTTCAACATTTGAAGATTGCTTGAGAAATTGAAATTTCAGTGTGCTCATAAGAAGATTGAAGCTTTGCCCAGAAAATATTCAGCCCTTTGAATCTTCATCTTCTTCCTTCAAGAAATATTTTCCAGCCCAGAAATCAAGCCTTTATCACTTCAAGAATCATTGTGTTCTACATCATCTAGATTCAAAGAGCATTGATCTTGTTAAACACACACACACCTCACTTGTTTAATCACATAGATTATTCATTTGAGATACACTGGTTATAGTCTAGGATTGATCTTCATAGAACAAATTTTAGATCCGAGTATTGTACTTTGTACTTTGTAATCTCTCATACTCAATATAAAATCTAACTCTTAGAAAATCCAAGACTAACCATCTTGGTAGTGAATGTAGATCATTTACGATTGAACCACTCCAAATATTGTATTCTACATTTCTGCATTTTACTTACTTTACTTTGCTAATTATTTATCTTTATCTGTTTGATTTTATTCTCAGTTATCCACTATTGTGAATTTTGTTTGCAGTTAACTTTGTCAAAACCTCACTTTCCAGTTTTATAAAACCGCACTGAAAACCGCACCTCAAAACCGCTTTATAAATTCAGATATTTCGTTGTGCATTTTGCAACTCTACTTGCAATTTATAATACACTGCAAGCGGTTTTGTAAGCAAGAGGTTTAGTTTTCAAAAGAGGGCGAAAAATTTGAAACAGCTATTCACCCCCCCCCCCCTCTAGCTGTTTTTCACCCTTATTACTTTGGGACCAACATTTCTCAAACCCTAAAATTCGTATGTCTTGCCTGAGGTAAAAGGGGGCTATTTATACTTTATAAATATCCCTAACAGTTAGGGAGAAAAGCCCTAATCCAAAGCCAAAACGAAACAGTGCCAGGGGTAGGGCGCGATCGCCCCTCGGGGGGAGCGATCGCCCCTTTTGACCAGAGAAAAGGCGCGATCGCCCCCTCTTCGGGCGCGCGATCGCCCCTTCTCCTTTTCCATTTTTGAGCCATTTTCAATCCGTTCTTTGTGTGTGACTATTTAGGAATTATATTTTATGTTGGTATTGGGTTGAAACTTCGATTCTCACAAGACATAAGTGATTTCTAGCAAGCCATTATGTCCACCCAATTAATATAACATCAAAGTTTGATTCCTTGATAGATCATTGCCACAATCCCTTTGTCACACGATGTCATATTGAACATAAGTCATGGTCTACGTCAACTTATATTGTTCAATGCTTTCTCGACTCCGAATATGTTAATAATCAAAATGCATTTGATCTCTATCAAATCTCTTGAGTGCGGACAACCCTTTGGTCGTCCACCTCTAAATCTCCTATACTATCTCTACCTGGAGCTCTACGACTACCTGGAGCTCTACGACTCTATAGCACATACCCCAACTCTTCAAAATGGTACGAGATTCATCCCTACTCATCTCTTTCCATGGGCCCTCTTTACGAGTATAAACCCTAAGGTTTTGAGTGCAATAACCATACCTAACACCTCTCTCACAACCAAAAGTCCTAGCCATGGCGGAATTGAAAGAGAAATCTTAAATCAAGCCAAACAACAGAGGAATCGAAGGGTACCTTAGTTAATTTAGAGAGGAGGAAACTCGAAGGTGGAATGAAAGCTCAATTACGCTGAGAAATCCCTTTGCCTTGCTGTTGTTCTTGCTATGTATATTCGAGAGTTGGGGGTTTGTAAAAATTGGAAAAGGAAAAGGATTTTCCTTTTATACTTTATCCCAATCCTTACCTGAATTGGAAAGGGTGGAGGGCATAACGGTCCAATCTTCCCATAAATGCCAGTCGTTTCCCAAGGCAGTTGTTTAAGCGCCGTATCATCTAATCATTACGGCACTTCAGCAGATCAGGCCGTCAAATCAGTCAATGGTCGAGATTAAGCCACGTCATCTCAGGCGACCATCCAACAGCTTCGACCGTCTAGTGATGATCTACCTAAGGTTCCATCGAATTATTTCTAATTTCCTAGTCGACAAAGTCAACTCAGAAAGTTGGGGGCCACTGAAAGGAATAAAAGTGACGGGCTAGGCCCAACATACTAAGCCCAGTTATTCAGGCGTTGCTATAGCAGCGTCATCAAGTGGACCGACCCAATTATTATAAGGCCCATGGCCCAGCGACAAAGATCAGTCGACCTAGCTCATTGTCCGACCATCATTGGTCCCGACCTAGCTTTGTCCGATATACGATCATCTCCTTGTACAAATTATATCTGGCTATAATACAAAGTCAGGTCGACCTTGATTTACTGGGCGACCTCGACTTACAAAGACGTAGCGCGACTTGAACTCTTTCCGTAACGGCTTTCTACAAACACGGAGTCAGTTACGCCCACGATTCTCTCCACGAATTACGGGATTCAATACAATCCCACGACAACACTAACTCTTATCAGAGGCTATAAATACTTCACAACATCCATCGTTTACATGTAATGTCTTAGTTGCTATCGTAATTACTTACGTTAATACAGTTTATAATCTCATAACAAAATACCTTATCATCACGCCGAAGGTCTTAGCCGGAGACCATCCCGGCTAGTCGTTTGTTCACTGTTTCAGGTCAAACAAAGTTAGAAGGTCAACCTAATTGCTGGACATATGCTGATCAAAACGTTTCTTGCAGCATCAAGGCTCATGGGGTCTGACCCCTTTATTTTGGAGTTATTTCCTTTTTACCACCCTTAAATTTAAAAAAATAACATTTTTACGACTAAAAATTATTAGTTTTGCAATTTGACCCCATTAAATTGTGAAAAAAATAGCAATATAACCTAATTTTGACCCTCTTTCAACAAATGCCTGGTTTCGCCACCAGATGACTTCGTTCCGGCAGCCATCACCCCGTCTCCGATGACAACTTACTCCAGTCAAAACAAAAATTAATAGTAGAGTACATCCCGAATCTATTCCCAATTTATAATATCACAACCCAAAATAAACACAACCCAAACTTGATTTCGGAAATGGGGGTGAAAACTCAAAATAAACAATTGATTTCGGGATTAGGGGATGAGAAGGCAATTGCAGCAGCTTTTAGAATTGATGAGGGGAGGAGGGGCTCTGTTCGGAATTCATAATGGAGGGACGGTGGTTGCAGTGTTTGACCTCAGTTGAGAAGGGGTTTTGCTACTAATTATCAAATTTCTTGTCTATGATTTTCAAATATTTTGAACGTTTTTTTTTACTTGTTTTTGTGGAATCGGGGAATATCAAGGGCTGGTTTCTATATCTACGGTATAAATCACACCCATCTTTGCTACGATGAACAGTATCAAGTGACAAATTTTCCATTTTGTCCTCACTAAGTTGTCTCTTTCCCATTTTACCTTAAAAAATTTATTTATTTTTTAATTTAAAAAAAAAAACGTGTCCTTGGATACGGGCTTTTACTAGTATATATATATAATGTGAAAACTCTATTAATTAATAATATCGGAACTGGTAAAATTTATTAATTTATATAGTTATTAATTTATAGATAAATTGATAATTATTAATTTAAATAGTTTTTAGTCGATTCAATAAATTTCATATTTCTATATAAACCAAATTCATTGTATGCATATAATAAGTTGAAAGACATTGAAAATTGATGATAATTTTGAATTCATTATATACAAGAAAAATAGCTATAAGAAAAATTAGAAATGAACTCGAACTAGATTTGAACTTTAAAATAAAACAAACAACTGTAAAGTCATATTTTCATTAAATTGTAATAATTATTTTTCAATTATAAGAATTATTAATTTATAATTTTTGTGGGATCTAAAATTATAAAAGGGTCTATCGAAAAAATTATTAACTTACTATTTTATCGAATTTTGTAATTTTTCCACTTACCCAAGAACGGATCAAACAAATTTATTATTTTATAGAGTTTATTAATTTATCGAGTAATATTTTAAAGAGTTTCTATCGCATATAATAGCAGCAAAGTGTCCATTCTTGCTCAAAAATGTCACTATCAAGGGCATTTATGTCTTTTTATATGACATGGCATAAGAGCATCTTTAACAATGAAACTTCAAACCCATCCCTCTTTCCTGGGTGCTACTATATACAAGGCACACAATGTACAAGGCATATTAAAATTACCAAAATACCCATATATATACTTTTAAAAAAAAAAATCTTCCCCTCCCTCCCCCATTTCAAACCTCGACTGTTCTCTTTCTCTCTCAAAACCAACGGCGAACCCCTCTCTCTCTCTACTCGACGAACCCGGCGACCACCACAACACCACCACCGGAAATGAAGACAAACCTCCCTCTCACCGGTGGAAAGTCCGCCTCTTCTTCCGCCGCTCCAAAAGTAATATAATCTCTTTTTAACCTAAAATTTAAATTTGAAAATCCAACAACAATTTTATGCCTAAAATCGATTATATAACTGTTAAATGTTGTGTAAACCTATCCAAAATGGTTCTAATTGTGATTTGGTAAAACAAATTAGGGTTTTTCGTTGGAATTGATTACGAATTTGTGGGGGTATAATCTGACCATGTCGGGGTGTGTTTCGTATGAACACACACGAAATGGTCACCAACATTTCGTGTAATTGCACACGAAATGTAAACTGATTCATCAGTTTACATTTCGTGTGCCAATACACGAAATGTTGGTGACCATTTCGTGTTGTAGTACACGAGATACTTTCCACATTTCGTATATTAGGACACGAAATGTAAATTGATTCATCAGTTTGCATTTCGTGCTCTAATACACGATATGTGGTGAGGTTTCTCGTGTCTTTTTACACGAAATGATCACCAACATTTCGGATATTTCCACACGAAATGTCAACTGATTCTTGAAAATTAATTGTCTCTTATTTAATTTTTTGTAGGGACGTAAACACACGCATTGCCTCTAATAGAAAGAGGAAGGCCGAGCGGCAGCCTGGCTAGACCAGATACACGGAGCAAAAAGAAGCACGACAAGAATGTCGTGATTGAGCAGATTGTGGATGATGAGACAGATAGTGAGGGTACAGATTCTAGTACGGGATCGGAGGAGGATTCATCTTCTAGTACATGCGGTAGGTTATATGATATTGTATGATGTTGGTTCAATCTTATATGTAATCATTGTTTGTTTTCCAACTTATTATAACAAGAAACATATAATCTTGATTAACAAATATGATAATTTCAAATATATAATCTTGAGTAGTTGGTATTCCTCTAATGTACAACTTATCATTAACCCCGTTTGGCAAATCATCGAAACAACTTAACTCGTTATATAACATGTTTAATTAACTCATTATATATAATCTTGATTAGAAATATAACACATAATTCATTAATTTAACATAGTACATGCACATCATAACATCGGTTGTTAGTTGATAAATAAAGTGGTATCACATTAACCTAATGAATGTGGTAGCTTATATATGATATTGTATGATGCATTATAACATGTTTAATTACCTCTTAAACCCTAAATATATTATTGATTAGAAACATAACACCACAATCATTTGTTAGGTGATTATAAATAAAGTGGTATCACTTAAATGTGATAGGTTATATGATATTGTATGATCCAATATGACGTTTGTTTCTTGTCATGTATAAGTGTATAAATTTTGCTCAATTAACAACAAAATTCAATAATATAACATAGCATATGCGTATCATTAACATCGTGTTGCAAATCATCGAAGAACACCTTCATTTTGATATGTCGTATGGATATACACGATATTAGGACATCATATCGTGTGGTTGTGTACGACATTAATGACAGAGTAAATTTAAATTTCGTATAATTTCATACGACCTAATATTTTACACAATTAGTCGATGTCGTGTAAAAGTACACGACATGAAGGCTTCCTGTCGTCCTTTCGCACACGACACGCGAAGGGTAGTTTGGCCATTATTGGCGTCTTGTATGTAATATGCCTTGTATATAGAATTTACCCTCTTTCCTCCACCTCAGCTCCACGTCATCAGTCATCAAAAACATAACTCCAAACAATTTTATCTTCATTCATGACAAAAGTCATCAGTTTCTCTTTCCTAATTTTTATTAATAATGGTAGTTTTTTCAATATTCTTGTATTTTTATTATTTTTTATATGTTAATTGCAATTTTTGTAAAAAAATAAATAAATAAATAATTTCAAAAATATGACACGTGTCACCCTCTAATTGGTCAAAGGCTTGATTTTTTTTCCCCCATGCCGTGAACCATGGCTTCTGGCATGCCAAAAAAATGAAAAGTCATCCACGACTTTGTAAAAGTCACGGATGGGGATGTCTTGGATGCCACCTAATGCCCATGCCGTGACTTTGTGTCATGGTTGCAAATGCCCTAATAGTCATTACAATGCAAGCATTTTCGTTAAGTTAGTGGGCATGTACGCCATTTGTTAGAAGGACGTGTATGTATCTACACTCCAACAAGTTTATTTCTGTCCAAGTTCCTAATGAAAATGATAGCGATATAAGAAAGATTAGCTACACCAGTAGTCCATCAGAAGTTGAAGGGTATACTAAGTGTTAACTATAAGATGAAGGATTTGGGTGCATCTCAGAAAATTCTGAGAATGGAGACTTACATGAATGGAAGGAAATGAAGCTTTATCAAAGAAGGATTACATAAAGAAGCTTGTGTCAAGGTTTGGTATGTCTACAACAAAGTACATAGATGCTCCAAGTTTTGCAAATGAGCATCTATTTATTGCATCTGCACCTAAATCTGTGGAGGAAATAGAGTGCATGTCTCAAGCTCCATATGCCAATGCAATAGAAAGTTTCGTGTATGCCATGGTCGGCTATAGCCCTAATCTTCTACATGTTGTTAATGTTTATAATAGGTTTATGGGTGAACCTTGTAAGGAGAATTGGCAAGCTCAGAAACATGTTATTCGGAGTCTGGTTTCACTCTTGGTGAATCAGATGTTAATTGGAAAGCTACCTTGCAACCTACAATGACATCATCTAATACAGAGCAGAGTACATGACATTGACAAAAGGAGCCAAAGAGAGAATCTGGTTGAAAGGATAGGTTATTGATTTTGGTCTACATCATAATCAAGCTAAGATATATTGTGACAGTTCGAGTGCAATTTATTTTGGCCAAGGATCATGTTTATTATGAGAGGACTAAGCATATTGAAGTGAGATTTCATTTCCTGAGATTTGAGAAGAGGATTAAAGTGAAGAAAATAGGTGTTGTTATTGTATGTTGACCAAGTTCATTTCACATAGCAAGTTTCAATATTGTTTGGAATTGCTACATATCACAAGCTGTTAATTGCCTTGTGTAGGCAGAGGATTCAAGTCTTGGGAGTTTGTTTTCCTTGGTTTACAGCCAGGATTCTAAAGCAAGAAGATGAAATGTCATCAAAATAAGGTCCATAGTTTGTAATTATTTAGTTCTGATACATCAGCCTAATATTGCAGAGGGATCAAGGCAATCCCCAGTTCAGGTAACATCAAAAATTACAAAAATCGATCCCAAATAAACTGATGCTTGAGACATACTCCCTCCGTCCAAGTTAATACTTCACAGTTACTGTTCACGCGTGGATTAAGGAAAAAAATAATGATATAATGTTGTGAGTGTAAAAGTAAAATAGGAGAGAGAATGAGTGGAGGGAATAGTAAATTATAATGGTGTTGTGAGTATTAAAATAATGTAGGAGACAAAGTGTGAAGTATGTAATTGGACGCCCAAAATAGAAAGTGTGAAGTATGTAACTGGACGGAGGGAGTATATGGAAACCAAAAGTATCATGCAGCTACTTATCCAGCATTATAAGCACATGTGCCAGAGGTAAGGCACGCGGTGCAATGTTATACTTGAGCTGTCCTTATTCTACAAACTTGTACAATTTTCTACCTACATTACGCTTATCAGCCACACCGTATCATTCAAGCTTGGTGTGGAATCTTATCCGTTAATTCCACGTCTTTGCAATTTTCAGTATCCACTTCCAGTGGTTTACTAGTATAAAACAAAGCACAAGTCACATAATATACAAGATTCACTGCTTGTATTGCACTCACAAGCCAGAAATAACATTCTAGTCTCCCTCTATTCAGATTCCGATCAGGTAACCAGTTCCTTTCCTTTCCAGTGTATTCATGAACTAAAGATACCATCAGGGTACCCATATAACTCCCAATGGCAACCGCTATCCAATTCAGAGCCATAGATGTGCTTCTCATACTCTCAGGGGATTGATCATAAAGAAATTCTAAGTGACCGACTGCCATGAAAGCTTCAGCTATCCCGTGTATGCAAAACTGAGGAATTAACCAAAAAACGCTTATAGGTATAGTTGCAGTTGGTTTGTCTAGTAAGTTATGGGCTTCAGCTACTGATTTTCTTTTAATCTCAACAAATCCTGAAACAATAGTTGCAATAATATTGATAGTAAATCCTATGCCCATTCTTTGTAAGCATGTGATTCCTTGAGGATTTCTTGTGATCCTACGAGCCAAGGGTACAAACACGCGTTTATATAAAGAGAGGGTAATGAGCATGGTGAGTACACTGAAGATGGACAAGCTAGCTGGGGGTATTTCAAAGGATGGGGAGAGGTGACGGTTCATGGTACGTGCTTGAATGATGATGAAACTATGTTGATGGGAGTTTGAGGTTACTAGTAATATGGATGCTGACCAAATGGGCAGCATTCGAACCAAGGACTTTAGCTCCTCGACTCTGTGAACCGTGGCTAGTTTCCATAGGTCAGGCTCCACTGATTTGTTCATGTCATCTTGTGTTACTATAGCAGCTCTGTCGAACCACCTGAAATGATAAACAAATGTTATTATTTTATATGCACTTAATTTTAAGTAGTTTTAATGATAATAACAAGGTTTCATATCTATATTTGCCACTAAAATTGACTAAAACTCAAAAAATGGACCATTGTTATGGGACGGAGGATTAATAAATTTACTGCTTCTCCCTGTAATTTTGTTTAAATTTCTTCTCCATTGAATAAATGGTTATATTATAATCTCAACAGACTATGGATATTTGTACTATAACAAAGGATACCTCAGAGTATCTGTGTGCAAAAGCCTTCCTTCAGATGAAATTCCAGCATCAAGTTCACTGTTCTGGTAAAGTTGAGCATGATCTGCTGGTAAAATGGCCTTTCTCTTCTTTGTTGCAGCAATTACGACTTGAGCCACTCTTACCAATGGGCTTCCTCCAGGTTTAACTTTCTTATAGTATTGAGAGCCGATTAGAAACACGAAAATGGATAATGACATGGCGATGGTGGGAATTCCGAGACCCCAGGCCCACCCAACTTTGTCTTGTATATAAACTACAACTGTTAGAGCTGTTAGAGTTGCAAGTCCCATGCAGAAATAATACCAATTGAAGAAGTTCCAGCCTCCACCAGACTTAGATTTATATTTGGCCATGTCGAATTGATCAGCTGCAAATGTAACGACATTGGGCCTAATGCCTGCTGACCCAAGTGATGTAAGGAGGAGCGAGAGGTAGAGTATTGAAAGTTGAAAGGATGAAGCTTCTTTGCAGTTTTCCTGTGTTGGACATGGTGGGGGTCGAAGATGTGGCAGTATTGACGAGAGGGTTATGCAAATCATCCCCTATAACAATCATAGATTTCATTAGAGATAAATAAAAATCCATAAAAAAGGGTACATGTTGCATATCTTAATTTATAAATAGGTGTAGCAAAATTGTTCATTTTATCATGGTATACATAATTTTCTTTTGTTAAGTAGTGTTGAGAGAGAGAGGGAGATACCAGCTCGTAAATGAACAAACCACCAACGATGGTTTTAAAGCGACCAGCAAAGGAATCAGCTATGAGAGCACCGACGAGGGGCATAATACTGGCAGTGCCACCGAAATTGGTGAGGGTGTTGGAAGCTTTCACCATAGGCAGGTTTAATTGTGTGGTTAGGTATGTAATCATATTTGCATGAAACCCGGTGCCTGCAAATCTGTCGCAAACCTCATTTGCTGTCAGAAGACCATACAACTATCATTCGTTAGTAAAACAATTCATAACTCAGAAACTATGTCATTGTGAAAGTTAATTATGCGATGCTTGTTAAGGCATGGTATGATTGTGCCAGTACTTGGCTATATGTTCATAAATTAAGATACTGACCAAAAAGCAAAGTGCGACTGAGACGGAGGAAGAACTTAGCAAATAAGAACAAGAAGTGAAATTACTAATAATCAGATTTACAACGATTGTCTTAAAGTATGGATCTCATTGCCACTATGTTATCTCCGTTCATAAATAAGTGTCAATTTTCTTACGGATGTTACCATGGTTCACTTCTACACATTTTAATCGCACATACATAAAAAAACCTAATAATCAAATTATTTCACCACAAGCATAAAAGGAAAAGGTTGGGGTGGCAAATTGTACTCGTACATACCAACCAACTCGTATACCAACTTACCAATTATAATTGATAAAAAAATCGGTATACCAATTGTGGGTGCGGTAATACCATACCAATACCAACCAACTCGTATACCAACTTACCAATTATAATTGATAAAAAAATCGGTATACCAATTGTGGGTGCGGTAATACCATACCAATTGTGTCTAGTACATGGCATACAATATTGACTTCGATTGGTATTCCATGTATACCAATATTATTTATAAAAAATAAAAAATATACTCCCTTCGTCCCATATAAACTTTCTTTTTTGGGCGTCCCACAATAATATATACTTTCCTAAAATGGAAAGGAATTTTTACTATTCCCTCTCCTACATTATTTTAATACTCACATCACCGTTATAATTTACTATTCTCTCCACTCATTCTCTCTCCTATTTTATTTTCACACTCACAACACTTTCAATATAATAATTCCTCCTTAATTCCCGTGAAAAACTAAAAGTCTATAAATTCATGGGACGGAGGGAGTATATATTTATATATATAAATATTTGATATCAAAAATTGTTTTATTTATCTAACTCTAAGTTGTAGCTGCAGTGCATCCTAAATTTTAATTCCATCGCTCTCTCTCCCTCTCAAACTCAGCAAAAAATCGATTTCTCTCCATATTTCTCTATTATTTAATTTTCAAGATTTTTGTTGACTACTTTTCTTTAATTTCAAGACTTTATAATTTGTGTTTGACACCTCTTTTTTATGTTATAATGTATTGTTCTTTATGATAGACAAAAAAATTTAAAGAAAAATATATCAATGCATTTTTTTTTTGTTTTCATTTACATTTGATATATGTCGAGTATCGACCGTATCGACCGTACCAATAAAATTGGTATACCGACTTTTGTGGTTTATACTAATACATATATTTTCGTGTGCCAAATTATATTTGATTGATTAGTACATGATATATAAGCAAAATACAATCGATATATCAACCAAATAATCCCTAAAAATAGGACATTGTACTCTATAAGGTGTCTTTAATAACTTCCATACATAAAAGGGAGAGCATTTTTTTGAAAATGGGCAAAGAGAGTAATATTGTCTAATATACATTTAATTCTTTCCAGCATGATTTCACAAAATGGAAGTAACACATCCTATGACACTTTTGGCGGTTTCCTATAATTTAAAAGGAGCTAAACAAAGATCCAAAGTTAGCCCATACGTATTTTGTTTTATATTATTGCCAGTTTCCTGCGATTGCAAGAACTTTATAAAAGAGAAATCAGTTTTCCTTTTCTTATTATTTTGGAACCTTATTTTCACTAAGTTTATAAATCAACGTCAGAAGCTTGTCTAAATAAAAGGGCAATTTCGAAAGTGTTATATATATCAAACTGTTTATCATGACACTATTCAATTATGTCGTAGATTGAAAGAAACATTCATGCAATGACATGCTATTACTCTTGACAGTCATGGCTTTCACAACTGTTAAGGTTGTACATGCAGTTCTATTATTGAAACTAATTCCTACTCACACTTCAGATTTGCAAAGGGTTTTCAACTGATCGATATATGGTTTGAGCTTTTTATAATTAACGAGAGATATTTGTAACCATGTTATATATAAGGTGATTATTATGGTTACGGGAGCTCAATAACATTCTGGTCTGTGCGCTTATTCAATAACAAATACTCCATTAAAAATTATCTGCCATGTTTGAATTACCAAACTTTTTACCTATGGAGTTTTACTTGTAAATCGTAGTATGATGTTTTTCTATTTTGCACCTCAAAATTATATTGCATACAGCGATTTCTTTATTAGAAAGAGGTACGGACATGCATGACCTTCAAATGTGGATAGAGAACATAGGAGAAAATTGGTTAGTCTATTGCCTGTAGAAGAGAGATTTTAGATTTAGATACTGACCCAATATATATGGCATAGTTTTGATCCCTCCAAGAGTTTTCTCCTCCTTGTTGTTTTGTTTACTACCAATGTTTTCTTCATCTCCGTCGTGAATCATTTTTTTCTGATCAAGCGCCATATTCTTCTCCATTGTTCTACACTCACTATACGCGAAAGATTATGTACTTGAACTATATATGATCAGAAGAAACTGAATAGGAACTTGGTTTTCCAGTGGTAGGAAATGTCTAGGACTTGATAGGCATATATGTCCACTGGCAGTGAGTGTTTTATACTAAATTCTCACGCTCCAATTATTCACTACTGCCACCACGTGTTCGGTTCATAATGGGCTGAACGCTTAATTTATTCTGGCAATATTTTTGGAAAAACAAATTAGCTTATTTAACTTGGGGAGAAAATAAAAATAGCAGTAACCTAATCAAAATAACGTACTTTCACATTTTTTTCATATAATGTAATGTAATCGTTAACGAACAAAATGGGTAACGTACTTTTGAATTTATTATCCAATAATGCAACGATTCGTATTTTACTTACGGTGTCAAAAAACTTGCGAAGTTGCTGACGTGGCACTGTCATCATGTCAGCCCCATGTCAATGTCACGTCAGCACCCACTACAAGAAATAGCACCATTAGAGGCCGGGAAATGAGAGTTCTAAATAACATGCGATTCTAAAAGTTTTAGGACCCCGTCACCATCTCAAATACGTTATTTGAGTCGGATATTGCCGACACTAATAACAATAAAAATATTTAATTTTGTTTTTGCGGAAAATTTTTGGAGCCACATAGTTTTTGGTACCGATTGTTAGGGACGAGGTTTCCGACCCAAATAATATTTGACGCCTAACATTTCTTTGGAGGAAAATTATTAGGGACCATGTCGCACGACCCAAATATATTTTTGCGCCAAACTCACATTTTTTGGGGAAACAAATAAGGTCGGATATAGTCGATCCAAATAAAATTTGGTATCAAAATGTGAATATTTACCAATAGAATCAACAAGACCAACATATTACTTTTAAAAAATAACTTCAACTATTAAGTTGCTATACAGATCTTTTACGTTCGCTTAACTTAATAGAGTGAAATACAATGTGTGTGAACTTTCAAGTGAATTTACTAGATTGACCTGTCGAATCATCATGCTCCTTATCACTGGGTAAAGGTTGTGAAGAAGCATCATGATGGGCATGCCTTGGAACTATGGGACCGTGCTAATTTTCCCCTGCAACAACTATTTCATTCATACGTCGAGCACATCCATTTAGACGCTTACTTCCTATTAGAATTGATCCACCGGCTGATCTTCCATTTGCTACATGATTTGCCATGGAGTGAGAGATTCCACTTCTCCGCTAATCTTCCTGCACTTCATGGCCACTTAAAAAAGACACCATCTTTCTGTTGAAAATGAATACTTGCATGATGTATAAAAATAACAACTTAATAAAACATAGATGATAAAGTGCTAATTCCATGAACAAGAAGCCCTTAAGTAAAAAATTGTCATATACTAGTAAATAAATAATTAAATAGATGTCACACCTGGAGAAGATAAACAAATATGGGAAGCAATCTCTTCAAGAGCCTACTGCCCAACTGCACCCAAAATATAGAGGCTTAGTGGTGGAGGAAATCTCTCTCTTGTAATAATTACCTAGCAAGTGCACTATTTTATCAATTTAGTAATATGTATAATGAAAGGGTCGAATCCACAAGGGCTAAAGTGGAACAGGTAATTTTTTTCGTGTATAAGAGTAACCAAAAAGGAGTTTTGTTTGTTTGAGCAATTATTAATCTAAGAAAGTAAAATAAAACAATTAAAGAAATTAAGAAAGCAAGAAAGCAAGGGATTCATGGATTCGGGGTTATAACAATTGTCTCTTATGATTTTTAGATCATATAAAAGGAATTCAATCTCATTCTTGGGTTCATTCACAAACATATAGAGTTAAAATGTTAATATCTTCCCTGGAGTCAACAAGAACATTAATAAAACTCTAATATCTCTATCTTGTTTATATATTCAGTAAATTTAAAACAAACATCCAAGAGATTCAATTAAAAACACAAACCTAGATTCATTGATTTTCGTGAAGTCCTCAATTAAATCTAATTTTCTCAACAATGGTCAATATATAAATCATCCACGTGAGTGAAACGATTTATATCCAAATAAATGCAATAGGCCAAAAGTATCTTAACATACAATTGAAGCATATGATTAATCTTGAAGAATGTTAAGAGAACAAAACTGAGAAAGAAATAAAAAGAATTAAATCAATAGCATAAAAATTTAATTGTTACTTACCTCAATCCACGAATCAAATAATTTAGCCTTGAAATGTCATTAAAGAAAATAAATAAAACCTGGTTCTTGAATTTTCAAAATAAATAAAATTCTAAATTAATACGTACAAGAGAAGGAGAGATAAAAATATGCCCAGAGGTCTTCTATATAATAGGTGAGAGATGAGGGTTAAAAATTAGGAAACAAGGGTCAAAAACCAAATATAAAGAGGATTATGTTGAAACTGTCGCGAAATGGCTTTTGCGAAGGTTTTAGCGACAGTTTTTGTGACGGTTGTGGGAAGAGAGCGATCACACCCTTTGAGATTCTGGAATTTGGGAGCGGGCGTTCCCTCCTTTTGGGGGAAGACGCTCCCGTGCTTCGTCGACTTATATATTTCTCGGTAAACTTTCGTAGGCTAAAACTTATTCGTACGGACTCCGATTGATACGTGCCATATATGGTTGGAAAGCTCTCGACGAGTACTATCCAATGGTAATGAATGATCTGATCATCTTCAACTTTGTCCTTCTGGAATTTCTTTTATTTCCTCCTTTGCCTTTTCATTCTCGATTGTTCCTTTTCGTATCCTTTTTCATCGTCCTCCGAGACTTTCGCCTTCTTTTCCCTATACTCATAAACACTACAAAATACCATCAAATAACCCAAGGTTAAGCACAAAATATGTCTAAAGATATATCATTTGAATGGGTGAAAACACATCCATCACTTAGTTTGGCACTTTGGCCACAAGTGTAAACATGTCATTAGTTGATTATAAGAAAAGGAAAAAAGTAAAGTATCAGACACTAGCACCAAATTAATCACCTGATGAAGAAAAGTTTCAAATACCAACAATTTTGGTATAAGTATACCAGCTGAAGTTTCAGTCTCATTTAAGTATTCAAAACCCAGGAATGATCCAAAATCGCTCCAAGATTTTAATTTCAAAGCAACAGCTTCAGCACTCTTCTTCCTAGAAAATAACTTGCACAAAGGTACAAATTCTGGGAATACATATCGTTTTAAACTAAAAGGATAATGGAAACAAAAAAGAAACTTGGATTGTGACAAGAGCATTTGGGACAGAGGTAGTACTAGTTAAAACAAAATATCAAAGTTATAACATATAAGTTAAAATTCTCAGCATGTAAAGTACTAATTGTTATATTCGCAAATACTAATAATAATATTGAACAAAGAGATAAATAAAAATCATTGAAATGTTTCCATGAGATCGTAAACGTAATTCCTAATAAAGTTTTCAGTTATCATCCATCTCATCCCCTTCAACATCATCATCGTCGTGTATAGTTGTGTCAATTAAAACTCCATCTACGCCTTGTCGGGCCCAAGAAATGGTATGGTTTTGCTCCAAATGCTGCCTGTTGAACGAATCTACTTAAGAGACTTCTAAATCTTCTTCAACTATTGAGTACTTATCAAACCTATCCCTTAGAGTCATTCGGGCAACAACAAGCCAATATGATTCTATAGGATCTTGCACATAAAAAACATGTTCTGCTTGGGATGCCAATATGAAAGGTTCATCGCCTAAACGATTCTCTTTATATAACAAATGATTGAAGTTCACAAGTGTAAATTTGAATTCATCTACCATCTTCCCTAATCGGGATTGACCCCATCGCATTTGAACAATACAAACTTCAGACCATTAAGATAGTGAAGTTCAAGGATATCAGTTAATACTCCATAGTAAACAACATCCCCGGAATGAGGATTAGAATATCTAATACTGGAATAACTCAATTGAGTTTCTTTTAGAAAAATACCACTATTTTGTGTACTTATCAAACCTATCCCTTGGAGTCATTCGGGCAACAACAAGCCAATATGATTCTATAGGATCTTGCACATAAAAAACATGTTCTGCTTGGGATGCCAATATGAAAGGTTCATCGCCTAAATGATTCTCTTTATATAACAAATGATTGAAGTTCACAAGTGTAAATTTGAATTCATCTACCATCTTCCCTACTCGGGATTGACCCCATCGCATTTGAACAATACAAACTTCAAACCATTAAGATAGTGAAGTTCAAGGATATCAGTAAATACTCCATAGTAAACAACATCCCCGGAACGAGGATTAGAATATCTAATACTGGAATAACTCAATTGAGTTTCTTTTAGAAAAATACCACTATTTTGTGTCTTCCTGCTGATATCCATCTTTTTAGTTCGAAAACAAAAGCAAGATATTAGGTATGACTTATAACGATATGCATTTTTTGGAGGTCCTAGAACAATACTCCTTATTTCATATGCAATTTGGTCATCACTGATAGTCTAGTTGACCGACATTCAAAAAGGATAAATATGTTTAGAAATACATATATGATTAGAAAGATGTGTATTGAGCATATGCAATTAACTTACATGATTGCGTATCCATACATGAAACTCTTCATTATGCTTACGGTTAACAAGATGTTTTTGTGAGTTGTGGGGATACATTATGGTAAGCTAAGCAATGTGTTTTCTGCCAAATTAATAGAACAATTGTTAGTTTTTCCAAAACACGCTTACATATATACTTGTGTTGCTATATTCAAATTTTACTTACTCGATGAATGGTGTCAATGCCTCAACATTTTCGAGCACATATTGATGTGCTTGTGTGAATGTTGTATCATCAAGCTTTACATCCACTTTTTTCCCTAATCCACGACCATGTCGTTCACCTCCATCATCATTTCTTGCTGGACGATTAGACTTTGTTTCCACACTATCATCCACGTACCTCGTACAGAAAGTCATGCACTCATGTAAAAGGACATTCTTAGCTATTGATGCCTCTAGGCGAGCAAGATTACGCATATAGAGCTTTAAAGTGTGAAGATATCTTTCTATTGGGTACATCCAATGGTAGATGACTGCACCAGCTAAATGAAGCTCTTCTGTCAAATTTATAGGCAAATGCTCCATGACATCAAAGAAACTCGGTGGAAATATATTTTCAAGACTGCAAAGTATAAGTGTCATACGATCTTCAAATTTCTCTAGTTCAGATAAAGTATCAACACTTGAGCATAATATTGCAAAATAATTGCTCAACTAAATTAATGCTTGTACAATGTGCTTTGGTAGGGCCCGTCTTGCAGCTATAGGAAGCAATTGTTGCAATAAAATATGGTTGTCATGGCTTTTAAGCCCCCGAATTGTTCGTTCAGCAAGATGCATACATCGTGAGATATTCGTCGAGTAACCATCAGGGACTTTAACATTTCTCAACACTTTCAAGAATAATTCCTTCTCTCTATTAGTCATTATATACTCCGCTGGAGGAAAATAATCTATATTTGCCCCTCGTGGATGAGGATGCAACTCGTGCCTAATATTCAACACCTTTAGATCTCTTCTTGAGTACATGTTGTCCTTTATTCTTTTTTTAATACCTAATATTGTGCACAAGACATTATCATATACATTTTTCTCAATATGAATAACATCAAGATTGTGGCGAATTACATTATTCTCCCAATATGGCAATTCTCAAAAGATGCTTTTCTTCTTCTAGTTATATATTTTCTTAGGTTGTGAGTTTTGTTTAGCAAGCTCCATCTCTCTTTTCTCCATCTTTCTCTTTTTAACACATCTTCTTTCTTGTACACAGTTTCAATAGTGTGGTCATTTAATTGCTTTAACAACTGAGATCATGTTAGCTTAGGAGGGGGTGGTCTAGTATCTACTTTCCCATAGAAGACTGGTTTCTGATTTCTAAATCTATGAAGAGGGGGTAAGAACCTGCGATGCCCCCAATAGCAATACTTACAACTATGAGTCAATCTTGTTTCTTGATTATCTTTGTTGCATATTGGACACAAAAATTATGCCTTTGTACTCCAACCAGATATATTAGCATAAGCAGGAAAATCACTAATTGCCCATAACAAGGATGCTTTTAATTGGAAGAAGTTTTTGGTTGTACATCATATGTAGATACCCCGTCTTGCCATAATTCTTTTAGCTCCTCAACCAATGGTTGTAGATAGACATCAATATTATCTAAAGCTCCCCTTCGGCCCATCAATGAGCATAGAAAATATGAAATTTGTGTTGGGATAGAGAACCAACCGGGATAGGTTACGAGCAAAAGGGGTGAAATTGGCCCGAAGTGGCTACGGCGGGCGACCGCCCAGCGTGTGTGGCTGACCGCCCACGAAGGCGAGGTACGTCGTTTGTTGATCTTTGCCGTGGGCGACCGCACACCTAGTGGAGGGCGACCGCTCGCCTGTACGTAAACATTGATCCGGGGAAAAATTGGCTTGGGGCGACCGCCCATGGGACCTCGGGCGACCGCCCGCGCTGTCGGGAGAAGTAACTGACTCGATTCCGCGTATTTTCGGGATTCCTTTGTAATCTAGGACTTGGTTTGATGCCCTAGTATATATTTAAGTAGTATTCCGCCCCCAACTTACGGTAACACATATTTTACATACATAGTGCAAGATCCCGGCTCGGTAGTGCCCTGCACGTAGCCAATCAATTCCGGGTGAACTGGGTTAACAATTTCTTGTGTTCTTTCGTTTTTCTTTAATTTCTTGTGCTTTCAGTGTGCGATTATTATTCTCAGAGGTTTGCTTGGGTGTGGAGGGCCATATTCACAACAACCGGTATCGTAGCTCTTGGTTTAGGATCAAGGGAGTTGTTTCAAGCAATCAAGAACGGGCAAGGACAAACAAAGCGGAGAAATTCACGGGTCTCGACTACTGATATCGAGGATGCAGATTGAGGATCTCTTGTACAACAAAGATCTCTACAAGCCTCGAAGGGTGTCAAACCTAAGATGAAGATCGGGGAAGAATGGGAACTCACGGATCTGGAAGGCTTTAGGGCGGTTAGATCTACTTTGTCAAAGCCGATCGCGAAGACTACTGGAAGGCGACAACTACCAAGCGAGCTATCGATTATCTTACCGAGAGATTTGAAACTCCGTCTCGCCGCAAATAAGGTTGATTTGATACGTAAGACGGGTAGTCTCAAGATGCAAGAGGAGGATCCTCAAGCACATCGATGAATTTATGGATGTCAGATTCATTGACATGGTGGAGATCAAGTTCGATGACGAGGTTCATGCGTACGCTTGTTGCTAGCTTCTTTACCGGCAAGTCGAGCGGAACGGATCGCAATCAACGCTTCAACAGTAAGAAAAAATTGAAATATGATGATGTTAAAGACTTTCTAGGTGAGGAAAATCGCATGAAGAAGTGGGGACATCAAGTACTTCAAGGCTTAGCTACTACTAGTAGGAAGCCGGCACTAGCAAACAAGGGAGAACCGAATCAAGGAGAACGGAGTGAGTGGAAAGGGCAAAGCCGATGAGACCAAGGACAAACCGAAGGTTGCGAAGGGATCTCGCTCAAAGGCTATTATTGTAAGGGAGTCGGGACACTTTAAGAGGGATTGTCCAAATCGTAGTGGCAATCAAAGCACGTGCCTCGAAGGTGACGATGTACTCGGTTCTCGAGTGTTAGCAAAGTGGCACTAGAATCATGGGTGCTGGATTCGGGGGCATCATTCCACTCTTGCGGCATAAGGAAGAGATGGATAATTACACTTCCTATGATTTCTGGGAAGGTCTATCTAGCCGATGGCGAGCCTGAAATCAAGGGAAGGGGGACGTCAGATAGGAGCATCTGGACGGAAGGTTCTACATCCGAACGGGCCGACACATTCCGGGTTTGAAAAAGAACCTACTTTCGCAAGCGCTGGACGAAGAGGGTTACAAGGTGACTTTCTTGCGATAGAACTGGGTTATTACCAAGGAGGATTGTGAGATCGCTTCTGGGGTAATAAGGAGGGTACTTTAGTATTTGCGAACAACACCAAGGATAAGTATTGCGGTGGCAAGCAGCCCAAGGGTGATACCGATTTGTGGCACCGTCGATTGGGTCACACGAGTGAGACAGTGGATGAAGGTACTTTGTTCAAAGGGTCTACTACCGGCTCAAGAATACCAACGTGGGATCTCGCGAAGATCGTATGTTCGGGCAAACAAGGGAGGAATAATTTCTCGAGGACAGTAGGGGATTGAGGGAAGCAAAGTTGGAATTGGTTCACACGGACTTGCTGGGGCCATCTCCGGTTACATCTTCGTGGTGCGTCATATTACATGACTTTTATTGATGATTCTACAAGGAAGGTCTCGGTCTATTTCTCAAGGGGAAAGATGAAGCTTTCGAGGTGTTCAAGAAGTGGAAGGCTTTGTGGAGAATCAAACGGGACTTAAGCTTAAGTGCTTGAGATCCGACAATGGTGGGAGCATGAGCTCAGTGGAGTTTAGGAAATATTGTGGCCGCGAATGGTATTCGTATGGAGAAGACTCCAAAGTTAAGACTCCACAACTCAACTGGGGCAGCGTAAAGGATGAAATGTAACATTGAATGAGCGGGCTAGAAGTATGAGATTGAAGTGTGACTTCCGAAGACGTTCGGCATATGCAGCTTTCGACACGGCAAGCGAATTTTCTTGATCAATCTGGGGACCATCGGTTCCATCGGGGAACGGAATTCCGTGAGGAAGCTTGGAGTGGCAAGGTGTAAACTCGCCCTTTCTTCGCGTATTTGGCGCGTTTCTTATGTTCATGTTGGATTCTCACGAGAGAACTAAATTAGATGCTAACTGTTAAGTGTACATTTATTGGGTAATATGGGACGACTTCGGGTATAAATTTATGATCAAAACCATAAGGTTATTCGTAGTCGAGATGTGGTATTCAATGAACAAAGTTTTGTACAATGATAGAAAGGGGGCATCTCGATGGTACTAGTTCGAACCTGAGGTCAGAGTGGATATTCCACTGGGTGCAAGAGCAGATTACGATGTCCGAATGGTCGGTGAGGTCACCGAAGATGAACCACGCACTTAACCGGGATATTCTGGCCGCGTAGATCCAAGCAGATCGCGTGGATCACCCGATGTATACTCCTTCGAATTATTATGTTGTTGATGTATAACGGGAACCTAATGTTATGCTGAGGCGTCGTAGTGTGCTTTGTAATAAGGAAAGCTGCGATGGATGATGACGGGTCTCATTGAAGGCAAACAAAACTCGGGAGTCGACTAAACTACCTAAGGGGAAGAAGGCGCCGCATAACAAGCGGGTTTACGTGGATCAAGGAGGAAGCGTGACGCGTAGCAAGCGTTACAAAGGCAAGATCGGTTGTTAAAGGGTTTCACAGAAGTACGTATTGACTACACCGAGGTATTCACTCCGGCCAGGAAGATGACCACTATCGTAATGGTTCCGGGGATAGAGTGGCGGACAACTTGTCAGCTTGAACATGGATGTGAAGACGGCCTTTTCTTCATGGGGACTCGAGGAAGAGATTTACATGGTACACCCAGTAGGGTTACTTGTCGGGTGGCGAGAGCTAGTTTCAGATTGACTAAGAGCTTGTCAGATGGCCTTAAACAAGCTCCTAGCAAAGGGTACAGAAATTTGACTGATTCATGCACGACATTGATTTTATCGAGATGTGAGGCGGATCATTGCTGCTACTTCAAGAACACTGGACAACGGGTATATTATCTCGCTATTATATGTGGACGACATGTCGATAGCGGGCTCTAGCAAAGAGAGGTAAACAAAGTCAAGACTCACGCTTGTCGAGCGGTTCGAGATGAAGGATTTGGGAGAGGCAAGGAAAATCTGGGCATGCGGATTGATCGGAATAGGAGTCGTGCAAGTCAGTTCTTTCACAACGAATATGTCAGAAGGTCTTAGCAAGGTTTTGTATGGAAGAGGCGAAGCCAACAGGACGCCATTGGGTTTCAGACTTCAAGCCATCCGAGAGGGACTCGCCTAGGAACAAGGAAGAGCGTGACAAGATGGAGAGAACTCCATATGCTTCAGTGGGGAGTCTCATGATGCATTTAATGGCGTATAAGGCCTGACATTACACATGCCAAGGGAGTAGGTCACCTGCTCATGGGCAATCCAGAAAGCAACATCGGGAAGCTATGGATCCTACGTTATTTGAAGGGTACCGCCGGTAAGGCTCTATGTTTTTCGAGCAAGGAAGTGGTGTTAGCGGGTTATGTTGATGCGGACTTCGCATCGGGCTGATCTTGATAAAGAGGAGAAGTACTACGTTACGTGTTTACATTGGGTGGTACAAGCAATCTCCCCGGCTTCTAAGTTACAAAAGATCGTGGCTCGCCGATCGCGCAGGTATCATGTGGCAGCCGATTTTAAGCAAGTAAAGAGATGGTTTGGCCGTTAACTTCGGGTGAACTCGGGAAGACGCGAAGTGGTAATATTCTCTACAAATGAGTGCAATTCACTCTGGGCAAAGAATCCTGGCGTTTCATTCGAGGACAAAGCATATTGAACTAAGGTTTCACTACACGACATCTCTTGGAGAAGAAGATTTTGTGGCTTCGAGAAGATATCGGGATCGGAAAATCCTACTGACATGTCGACGGTTGTCAGAACCTTGAAAAGTTGAAAGTCAGGCAAAGCTTCAATCGGGCTCAAGAATGAGGGAGGAGAATGCACTACCATGATCGAGGTGAGCACTAGGGAGGACACCAAGGATGAGTCAAGACTGGATACGGCTTATTTGTATGGTCGATCTCTAGGTGGGAGATTGTTGGGATAAGAGAACCAACCGGATAGGTTACGAGCAAAAGGGCGAAATTGCCTCAAGTTTCAGCCAGGCGGGCGACCGCCTGTGGTGTGCTGGGCGACCGCCCACGAAGGCAAAAGAGGTACGTCGTTTGCTGATCTACTGTGGCGACCGCACACCTAGGGAGGGCGACCGCTCGCCAGTACGTAAACATTGATCCGGGGAAAACTAAGCTTGGGCGACCGCCCCACGGGACTCGACCGCCCACGCTGGTCGGAGAAGTAAATCGGACTCCGATTCCGGCGTATTTTCTGGGATTCCTTTGTAATCTAGGACTTGGTTTGATGCCCTAAGTATATATTTAAGTAGTATTCCGCCCCCAACTTACGGTAACACATATTTTACATACATAGCGCAAGATCCTGGCTCGTAGCGCCCGCACGTAGCCAATCAATTCGTGAACCGGTTAACAATTTCTTGTGTTCTTTTCTGTTTTTCTTTAATTTCTTGTGCTTGGTTTGTGTGCGATTATTATTCTTGTAGGTTTGCTTGGGTGTGGAGAGCCATATTCACAACAACTTGACTCTTTCAAGCACAACCATGGGGCAAGTTATAAGGTATTACGACAATAGGTCACGTACTGTGAGAGATGCTCATATTTTCGAAAGGATTAAAGCCATTTGTTGCTAGTCCAAGCCTAATATTTCAATTTTCTCTAGAAAAAGATGGGTATTGATGATCAAATCTTTTCCAAGCGAGAGAATATGCAAGATGCCTCATCACACCATCATCAATCCGTTCTTCTTTATGTCATTTCATAAGTGGAGCTGTATGTAAGCACCAAAAAAATCTTTGCAATATTGGCTTTAAAGGCCAATACCTAACTTGTTTTTCAGGTACCGTTTTACCCTGTGTACCTTAACTTTCACCTACAATTCCAATCTCACTTGAACCACCACATTTATATCTAGATGCACCACAAATTTCACTATTTTCTAGATTTGCATCATCATTACGAAAAAACATACAACTATTTGGACACGCATCCCAAGTCACATAATTGAACCCCATGTCTGAAGTTAGCTTATTAGCCAAATAATAAGATTTTGGAATTCTCGCCACTGGAAAAATCTTTCTCAGGAACTTCAATATTTGTGTAATAGACTTATTTGTCATTTTATTGACTTGCTTTATATTTAATAGTTCAACAACAAATGAGAGTTTTGTTACTCCTTTTGGACAATTTTCATACAAAGTAACTTTCAGCATCCTTTAAGTTTCTGTAAAAATTTGTGGCATCTTCATTAGACCCCATAACATCTTCGAAAGCTTCTTCAAAATCAACATCATCATTAGTTATGTGCTCATCATTACTCGTCTAGTCATTGCATAATGGTGGAACCCCCATTCCCTCTTGGACCAAAGAGACCATATTGGCAATTAGACCAGGTTCAATTGTTTTAGCATCATTCATCATGTCTTCCTCAGAAGACAATGTACTCCCCATGATGATGGTTCCAGACTATGTAACTTTTATTAGAGTCAAACATCTCTATATGTATCTTTATCATCTCTAGGTTATGGTGTTTAACTGCTACAATTGTTCTTACCTGACGGGCCCCTAAACCAGAAGTCACCTGACTTGGAGTTATAACAGCGAATTGACCACCGAAGATTTGAAAAGAAAAAAAAATTAGTGTATGACACACATTCTCTTGGGGAAAGTAGCCCGTAGAAAAGATAATCTTATGCAAGAATATTCAATCAAGAACGACAAAAAATACAATAGATTGTTTAAACTACATGGAAAGTGCAATATAGAGATAGAAAAGTAGAGATAGCTAAACTATGTAGCTAATATTGAGAGTCTGAGACAGTTAGAGACAAAACTTAAATGATATTTTGGGTAGACATTCTTTGACTAACTCAAATGATGCTCGTTTAGCTGGGCTTTTGAAATTCAAATGAGTCATTCTTTTATGTCACAATCAAGCAAGGTCTCAAATTTGTATAATACTCATCAGGTTGTGATTTAGCCCTTTTACATTTGAGAATATAAGGCTTTTGGTAACAACATTTCCATGACCTTTCAATTTTGCTCGGGAATCATATATATAAGTAACATTTGGTTAATTCTATGGAACAAACGGTTGAAGCCAATCTTTATTTTTCTACGCCTAGATGGTTAGATATATCATTTTTGGAGCCCAAACTTAGTTCATTCTCTTATATGACATTGAAGTTGGTTAGGATTTGGTGCATATCAATCCTTTTACCTGTGAATATCAAAGTCAGGGTTCCCAAACCACACACATACAGACTCACTTTTCATAACATTCAAATTACTCTTTCTCACTCACACACAAAAACAAAACGGAAACACACAAACATATGTGCCCATGCAATTTTTTCCTAATTACTACACAAAATTGTGAAAATCCATAAGTGGCACAAGGCAGTTTCAACATAAATTGCCATGATTCATAAAAAAGTAAACAATATTTTCAATTCAATGTAATCAATAGATATGGATGAGAAATCAAACAAGAGGATGAAGAAAACGAACGATGATTTGATAGAGTTTGTAGCCGCTAATCGAACGATAAATTGTTAGGGATTGAGAGAGGGATTGAGAGAGGGAGTAGAGGAGAGGTGTAGGAGAGGTGGGAGTGGGTGTCAAATTAGGGAGGGTTTTCTTTTTTAATTATTATTTTCCTTTTCCTAAGTTGATTATGTTGTGGGCTTTACCAAAAACCACGGTCCCATTAATTAAATTGACCAACTAAAATAAAATAACTGATATCCGTCTTATTAAGAGAGTAATAGGGTCGGTCTCAGTCGGGCAACCCAAATAAGGTAGTCCTTGACAATCACTTTTTTTTAGTGACCACATCATCAAAATCACAATTAATGATGAAGTGTCGCTGATTTTATATTGGCGTGGCGCTGACATGGCAGTGCTACATCCACAACTTTGTTAATTTTTTAACACCATAAGTGAAAAAGAAGTTCATTACATTATTTGATAACGAATGTAAAAGTACATTAGGCATTATGTTCGTTAATGAGTATGTTACAATATTTGAAAACTAGGGAAAAGTATTTCAGTAATTATTGTTGGAACATTATGATCCATAAATCAAAGGCCGACTCATATCTAGATTAAGAAGAGAGAAGAAAATGGAACGAAAGCATGTACCTGATGATTCCATTATGTTGTTCTTCTAACAAAGACCGGAGAAATGGATGAAGATGGTGTAGATCTTCTAAGTAATAAGTGCCCTTTATTCTCTTGTCTTCGATATACTTTAGGAAGAATTTTAATAAACGAGAATGTGAAAATCAATCAAAATTAATTGGATTCATAGGCTGATGGAAAGACCTTTATAAAGTAATCCAAGAGGCACCTTACTTAGGGACTACACCTATTGATGAATAAGGAATTACCATTATGCCCATCATTTAATGGTAGTCTTATTCTATGAAATTCTACACATTATGTTATATACCCTATACTTTATACCAAACATTATAATATTGATTACTATTTTATTAAGTACTTTCACTAATAATACATGTCTTATAATCCATGTTCTAACAATCTCCCACTTGAATTATAATAACATATATTCATACTTAATAAAATCCTTCAGTCATATTTATAACACAAATGACAACCCTTATGTGCACTTTCTTGTCATTCGAAACCAATCCCGTCCATTTAGTCATATGAGTATAAGGACTAATGGGGAAGTCATTGTAATTAATTCGTAACTCATCCCACAATAATCACATATATATATCCGACTAAACGACATAGATCAAAGTATAGATGTGTAGCATGGATTACTAATTGAATGTGTATCTACATACATATTCCACCAACTAGTCCTCCTTAACCAAATGAGATCAATATGAATAAAACAAATAGCAAATAAAGCACAACTCAAAATCCCACTATATTATTCATTATCAAAAGTCGCTTCACCCGTATGAGCAGTATGCTCGTGAAACATCAAAAGAGATAACGCTTTATAAAATGGATCAGCTAACATGGAGTTTATTCATGTAAGTTGTATATCTATTTGTTCATTTTATACATATTTCTCTTCAACTAGAGACATAATCATATGATGTCTTTCGACATCTTTGCATCCAGTAAAATAGAATCGGAATACCTAATAATCTCAAAATGATCCTATTTTGTATACATAAGCAAGTAGTTTAATGTTTTATAGGTACTTCATCATTCTTTTGGATGCAACTTAATGTTCTCTTTCCGGATTGCTTTGATATCGATCAAGCATCCCAACAATAAATGCAAGGTCTAGATGAGCACAGACTTGCGCATATATTAAGCTTTCTACTGCCGGTGCATAAGGAATATTTTCCATATACTTGGATTCAAAATTATTTTAGGACATTGCTTTAAAATGAATTTATCTCCTTTAGAGACAGGGGTGTCATGTGATTTTACAATTTTTCATGCTAAACCTTTGTAATACCTTCTCTATATAGCTCTTTTTGTGATAATCCTAAAACACCTCGTGAACGATCACGGTGAATTTAGATTTCTAATACAAAAGTTGTTTCACCAAGATCTTTCATTTCAAATTTATTTGAAAGAAATTTCTTAGTTTCCTTTAGAAGGTCCTTATTATTACTAGCAAGTAAAATATCGTCCACATATAAGATCAAAATATAAATCTACTCCCACTGAACTTATGGTATACACAATCTTCACCAAGATTCGTTTCAAAATGAAATGAAAGAATAAATTGATTAAATTTTAAATACCATTGAAGAGAAACTTGCTTGAGGCCATAAATGGATTTCTTAAGTTTACAAATTAATTGATTAGTTTGATCTGAATCAGTCACCATTTCTGATTTCTTCATATAGATAGTTTCCTCAATGTCTCCATTGAGAAAAGCCATCTTAACATCCATTTGATGAAGGTCAAGATCATAATGTGTCACTAATGTCATAATGATCCTAAAAGAGTTTTTAGAAGATACCGAAGAAAATGTTTCTTTATAATCAATGCCTTCCTTTTTAGTAAATCCCTTAGTAACAAGACGTGTCTTATATCTTTCCACATTACCTTGCGAATCCCTTTTGATTTTAAACATCCATTTACAACCAATAGGTTTTACCTCTTCAGGCAATGGGACAAGATTCCAAACGTCATTGACTTTCATTGATTTTAACTCCTCATTAATGGCATTGATCCACTTATGAGAATTAGGACTATTAATGGCTTCATGGAAGGTGATTGGTTCATCTCCCACTAAACCTAAGGTGTCCTCATTCTCCACAAGATACACATCATAAATATCCGGAATAGCACTTCTTCTTTCTCTAGTAGATCTCCTTAAGGGCACCGGTTCATCCTCATTTTGAGGTTGTTGAATTTCCTCATGTCCAACATTTTCATGTATTTACGGGAGTCTCTATATCATTTTGAATTGTATGTTCTTGTTGAATTTCAGGTGCAATTACTTGATTTTCAACAGGAACTAAAGTTGGAGAAATATGGAGTGGTTCCTCTAACTCTTTAAATTCAAAATCATTACCTTTTATCCCACAAAATTCAATATCCTCAAAGAACCTAGCATTGCCAGTCTCGAGAAAGGTTCTAGTTTTCGGGTCATAAAATTTTATATCCCCTAGATCTCTCAGCATACCCTACAAAGTAACTACCAACGGTCTTAACATCCATTTTTCCCTAATTAGGCTTATAAGGCCTAGCTTCTGCTGGACAACCCCATACATGAAAATAATTTAGGGACGGTTTCTTATTCATCCATAATTCATAAGGAGTTTTATCGGTAGCTTTTGAAGATGCTCTATTGAGAATATAAGTAGCGGTTTTTAATGCATCGCCCATAATGAGTGAGGTAAAGAAGCACAAGAAAACATACTTCTTACCATATCCTTAAGGATTCTATTACGTCTCTCTACTATACTATGCTAGGTTTGCCCGGCATGGTGTAGTGAGGAACAATCCCACACTCTTCAAGATAGCGAGTAAAAAGAACCCGGACGTTATTCACCCAATACGTTATACCGTCCGTAGTATTCACCACCATGATCGGATCTAACGTTCTTAATAGTCTTTCTTATGCCTTAAAAGACTTGAAAACGTCCAATGATTGAGACTTTACATGAAGAAAATAATTGTATCCACAACGAGAGTAATCATCTATGAACGTGATGAAATATTGTTGACCATTCCATGAAGGGGTAATGAACGGTCCACAAATATCCGTATGAATTAGTTCTAAGACATCTGAAGCTCTCAATGATTCAAATTTTTCTTTAGAGTTTGTAAATTTTCCTTTAAGACATTCAATACAAAAGTTTCTATCTGGAATATCAAGTTTATTTAAGATTCCTTCTGACACAAGCTTGTCAATTCTCCTTTTGGAGATATGACCCAAACGCCTATGCCATAAGGTATAAGAATTTTCACTTGAAACTTTCGTTTTGTGTCTCTAGTTTTGGTTTCATTATTATGGGACTCATTAATTGTCTTGACTGTGTCAAGTAAATAAAGATTATCAAGATATGATAAAGTACTAATACCGACAAGCTTGAAATTGAAATAAATATCACATTTGTTATTACCGAACGAACAAGAATAACCTTCCTTGTCCGAAACTGTGATAGATATTAAATTCCGTCTAAAGGACGGTACAATGAATGTATTATTTAGTACAAAATAATAGCCAGTACTTATCATTAATCTAAAAGTCCCTATGCCTATAACTTCAATCGGATTTCCAGCTCCCATATAGATGTATCTCTCATCTTCGCTAGGGATTCGGTAATTCAGGCAATCCTGCATACATGAACTAATGTGAGTTGTTGCACCAGAATACAACCACCATGTATATTAAGGAATTGAAACCAAATTTGCCTTAGTACAAACAAGACCAAATGACCTACCATTCTGAATTCGACATTCGCGATACTTATGGTAGTCATTCTTCATGCGAGTAAGATCCTTGCAAAAGAAGTATTTCTTGACTTTATGATCATTAAATGATCCCTTATGCTTCTTACTTGCAACCGCAATTTCCTTCTCTCTTCTCTTAATCCCACGAGAAGAAGTAAATGCTAAGTGAGTACTTTCTAATTTAAGATATTTCATCATATCTTCCTCTTCTATCATATGTGAAAGTAATTCATTAATATTTCACTTGTACTTTTGACAATTATAGGTCACCTCAAAAGGATCAAATTGAGGAGGAAGATAGATCAAAACTAATTGCATGAGCAAATCTTTTGAAATCTCTAACTTAAGTGTCTTTAGTTTGATCGAAAGATGAAATAATTCAATAATGTACTCCCGAAGATTTTCGTTACCCTTGTACCGTATGGAAACAAGTTTCCACAAGAATTCAAGAAAAAACTCAGCATTTTCGATCTCAGAGACATTGTCCAAAAATGTCTTCTAAATTGCATTTTTCATGATCATTAGACTCACGCGGTTGGACTGTTCCCATTGCTCAACATTTTTCCGTTCTATAACGGTATTTTCTTTAGTGAAAGCAGCGGGATTTGGTTACCCTAATGCTTGATCGATGTCCTTACAGCCTAAGATCATCGTTACATTATTTTTCCAAGTTTTAAAGTTAGTCTCATTAAGCATCGGAACATTGTTCATAGCAGTAGTAATAGATGAAGCGTTTATCAAATCTGTTGGGTAAGAACGAAGAATGAATACAATAACATGTATAAGAAACTATATAATGAATAAAGTAATTAACTATATTAATGAATCCCATCAAAAAGATAATCAACATGACATCAAAACTAATATTTGGATTGCGAATTGACTCATAATTTGATATATCTTAGGGAAATAAATGACTTTAAACAACACATTTCAAATACTTGACTTCCTTTGGGCCGGTTCAAGTATTAAAATGTCCTAACATTTAAGATATTTGTTACCGGACAATAAAGAATATAAACAACTCATTTTAAATACCCGCCTTCCTTTGGGATAGTTCAAAGTATTCAAAATGACCAAACGTTTTATTCAATTAATACCCCATGAATGCAAATATTTAGTCAATAACAAGATCTCCTTTGGGAAACTCATGTTACCACATATTAATATAAACATTCATCACTTTACAATTTCATATCTAAACAACGTAAATCACTTTGGCGACAATATTGTTTAGAAATGAACGAAATTGTTAAGCATATAATTAATCACAAGTTTAGAATTGACAATGTATGTTTTAACTCAAAATTGTGGCAAATAATGAAAAATTATGGAAAATATGGAAACATGGACTGCTCGGCCGAGCACTACTTGTCCAGAATTTCAAAAGGCAAATAATGAAATGCACGGCCGCACCAAGAGAAGTGCACGGCCGCTCCAAAGAGAAGTGCACGGCCACTCCAAAGAGAAGCGCACGGCCGCTCCAAGGAGAAACTGTCCGTGCCCTTTGATTGCACCTGTTCATGAGTGCTCGGCCGAGTCAAGGAAAGTGCTCGGCCGAGCAAGCCTATTTTCCAAAAAAAATATTCTTCACAAGAGATTAATGGCAAGCAAAATTAACGCTTAACCAAGACATGAATACACAAGTAGATCCAACACGGTTATGCGACATAAAACGATCTGCTGTGTCAAAGGGATAATCTTGCACTTAAACTAATATGGTCAAACAAGTAGATCTAGATTTGAACACTCCATACATCATACAATGTTGGCTATGCAAATGGGATAATCTTGTTTGAACCATCATGTCCTTTTGAGTAAAACTTCAATCCATATTCAGAATTTAATCAAGTAATGAATACTAACACAATACTCTAGAATCCGAATTAGAGTAACATAACAAATTCAAGAACACATGATAAATATCGAATCTTTTCAAGAATTAAAAGCATAATAAAACATGAAGGCTTTTCATAATACTCAAACTTGATCTAGAATATGATCAGACTCTGAAACCAATTGTTGGAACATAATGATCCATAAACCAAAGGCCGTCTCATATCAAGATTAAGAAGAGAGAAGAAAAAGGAGCGGAAGCATGTACCTGATGATTCCATTATGTTGTTCTTCTAACAAAGATCGGAGAAATGGATGAAGATGGTATAGATCTTCTACGTAATAAATGTCATTTATTCTCTTGTCTTCGATATACTTTAGGAAGAGATTTACTAAACGAGAATGTGAAAATCAATTAAAATTAATTGGATTCATAGGCTGATGGAAAGGCCTTTATAAAGGAAGCCAAGAGGCACCTTACTTAGGGACTACACCTATTGATGAATAAGGAATTATCATTATGCCCATCATTTAATGGTAGTCTTATTCTATGAAATTCTACACATTATGATATACTCTATACTTTATACCAAACATTATAATATTGATTACTATTTTATTAAGTACTTTCACTAATAATACATGTCTTATAATTCATGTTCTAACAATTATTCCAATTACAAAATATATATAGAAAATAATTTAGCATTGAAATATTTGTTACTGTTCAGAAAATAAATAATTCAGCATTGAAATATTTGTTACTGTTCAGAAAATAAATAATTCAGCATTGAAATATTTATTCCGAAAATTAAAAAATTGATTTTCAAAGAAAATCAAAGTGTATCTTTATTACTGATGGAATATAGAAAATGTTGGATCTGGAACTCATTAAAGTAGCCTAAGGTTGTGGTTGCATGTGCAGTGATTTTTTATTGGATCGCACTGAAGTGGTTTTATTGGTTATGTGGCTTCATTCAATTCACTTGTAAGATAAATAGTGGATCCGTGATTTTGATTTCGAAGGTTGGGACCAATGTTTTGTAATCATCTGTAAGAATTTTTTTCTGCAAGGACAAGGGTGCCGAATATCTCGTCAGAATATAAATTTATTATCATTAAGACATCCTTTATCAACAATTCAATTCAATAATATAATATTATTTCTCTGTCTTTCACATATATCATCTTCAATCTAAACCAATCTCCTTCATTTTTTGACTTTATTCACAATCCAATCCAACCAATCAATTCAACTCAAATATCATTTATTCTTTATTTTTAGCCAAAACTTATAAAAAACGCGTTTTTATTAAGCTTAACAAAAACGTGTTTTAAATAACGGTCTCTCACTTTCTCTCACTAAACGCACGGAGCTTCTCTCTATACGCGAAGCGTAATTCCTCCCCACCTTCTTCTCCGACCAATCCGACCAAGCCCAACCACCATTGCCGGCCTCAATCTCCTCCCTAACCAAGCTCTTCCAGGAAATCAAACCCAATCTCAATCCCCAATCAGCCGGCGACCTCCAATCAACCTTCAATCTCCACCTCGGCGTCGCTTCCTCCCGCTCAAAGTCGAATTCCACACAAGACCAAAACCTACCAATCATCCCACCGAACTCGGATTTTGATGAAAGTCTCAAGCGGGGAGCCTCCAATTCGTGGTGATGGAAGGACCAAAATCGATCTGGTGATGGGCTTGGCCGTTTGATTTTGAATGCCGGTTGGGTAGAAATTGAATGCCGGTTTGAGTTTGGGTAGAAATTGAATGCCGGTTTAATTGATTTTTAATGTCGGTTCATATTTTTTTGAGTGCCGGTAGATGTTATTTTGAGTGCCGGTTGGTGATTAATCAAGTGTCCAGTTAGTGTATAATCAAGTACCGTTGGTGTATATTTGAGTGCCGTTAGTGTATAAACAAGTGCCCGTTAGTGTATAATCAAATGCCGGTCCATGTATTTTTGAATGCCGGTGCTTGTATTTTTGAGAGCCGGCAAAAATATTAGTGTAACAAAGTGCCGGTGTTAGTGTAGCAGTGCCGGTGTGAAGAGTGTCGGTTCATGTATTTAAAAGTGCGTGTGTAAAAAGTGTCGGTTTCGGTTTAACAAAGTGCCGGTACCGGTTCTTTGGCACTTTGTTAAACTCTTGGCACTTTTTTGCGGCACTTTGTTACATATGAGCGGCACTTTGTCACAGCTGGCGGTTTATTAAGCACTGGCATAAGCAGGGAACCATTAATTACGAAAATGCCACCGTTTATTTTGAACATGGTTGCCAGTAATTACAAAATTGTCACCGTTTATTTTGAAAACACGTTTTTCCTTAGCTTAAGAAAAAACTAATTTTTTATAAGACCAACTCTATTTTTTATTACATATATTATTAACCTCATTTTTTCTTATTTTTTGTCTTGTAATAACTTTATATAATATTTTATATTACTAAATTAACGATTTAATTATAGAGAAAAGAGAAAATTTTAGATTGGGCTTCAAATTCAATAAATTTGGTTTCTATTTATAGAGGATAAAAAAATAAAAATTTTGATATTTTTTAATTTTTATTTTAATAAATTTTTAATATAATTAAAAATAATTTAAGTTAAAAGTGATAAAGTATATTTTAAAAAATCCAACAACCAATGGTTGGTGGACATGTGTCCCAAAATTGGATGACAATCCTAGATTGTTTCTCCAATCTAGATCACCAATCTTCACCAATCTTCATTTCTTTTCTTTTTTTTTTGCTTTTTTCAATTTTTTTGTCTTTTTCATATGATCTTGGCAGTGAATCATGAATAAAGGAGGTCTAAAAGAATGCTAATATCTACCTTTGTTTAAATCATCATGAAATTAAAGTTTCGTATAGCTAAAAAATCTAGTCAACTCAACAGATCACATATGTAAGTACAGATGTAAGATACAACTGTTCACACATCCACAATTAAGCATCGAAATAAAATAATAAAACACAAGAGTTATAAACGTTTACTGGTTTTGATCCCAGCAAACAAGGCTTACGTCTAAAAATTTTTCACTATTAAAACTGTGTTGCTTACAAAAACACAAATTAGTGAAAACGAAAATGCTAAAATACTAAACAAGTTATAATCGCCTTCTACGACAAGAACAGTCTCCCTTTCCCAAGTAGATCCTATTCTAATCAGAAGTAAAACAAAGAACTTGAAGAAAAACTAGATGTGAGTTCGAATGTAAGACACAACCTTCACTCACAACCTAAATGTCAATATTGAAACCGTGAAGTACAAAAGTATTTGTATTCCAAATAATTTTCTAAAGCCGTGTCATCTCTTTGTGCTGATCACTTGTATTTATAGGCACCTTGAGAATATCTTCACGAATCCAAAACCTTTCCATATGTGAGATTCCAATTCCTACAAGAAAACATAAAACACACTCACAAGGAAAGAGATTTTGTTAGTAGGTTAGTCCTAATATAAATATATGTACATAAATAAAAGATATTTACAATATTAACAATTATAAATCTTCCTATGAAATTCACAAAATTAACTTACCAAATATACCACTTTTGATTCGGAATAGGAAACAAGATGTTTCCTAAAAACTCACTCTTTCAATCTCCTTCTATTTTGAATTTTTTGGTCAAAACTAGAGATTTACGATTAGATAATAATTACCAACACTTTCAGACTTGAAAAACTCCCCCTGAATGGATGTGTGTGCAGATGTGTCAACACATCCACACAAAACTGCATAGAACTAGTTAGACTAAAAATTGCAGTTCAACAAATATAGATTAAAGCAACCATTCAGCAAAGTATTTAGGGATTACAAACCAAGTTTTAAACTAACAAACATAAAAAGAAAAAATTAAAATTGTTTATAGAACCACCACAGATTAAAACAAAAATTAGAATTAACTTCAACCCCCCATGAGTTCACAGATCCCAGCTTTTCCATGAGGACAGATCATCAGCAGAGTATACAGGAGTAGGATTTGTATTAACTTCAGCAGCAGCTTCTCCATCTTCTCCCTCTTTTTGACTAGAAATTTTGGACTGCCACCTAAGGAGTCTTGCCTTCAGGGCTTTGAGATTGTTGACATGAGATTGGGAGGCAACAAGCTGTTCAGTAAGAGTTTTGGAGAGAGCTTCAGCTGCAGCTATTTCAGCATCAAGATCCTTCATTCGATTCTCAAAATGATCCTCAGATGTGTGTCTGGATGTGCCCCATCCTGCATTGAAATTTCAAGAACAACTCCTAAAGGAAGATCAATAAATCTTTGCTTTACATCTAGTAGGGTTTTGATTTCTTTAAACAAATCAAACTTACTCACTCTAGCTTCACCCTTTTCTGATTTCACTCCTTGGGCAATCAAAATTTGAGAGATGAGAGAAGGGTAAGGAAGGGACCACTTTTTGGATGAAGATTCAAAATAACCACAAATTTTTCTAAAGATGAATTCCCCAAAATTGATTTTCTTATTGGCACCCAACTTATAAAGCAGATCAGCTTGCACCCTAGTCACTGAAGTTTTATTGTTTGAGGGGCACAAGTTGGCAGTTAAGATAGAGTGAAGAAAGCAGTATAAGGAGGTAAGAGAACCACTACCTAAATCCTTAGGTTTAATGGGTCAAGCAGTCTGCTTCCCATGGGTTATGGTGGATACTAGCTCTTCCTCAGAGACATCACAAACCTGGTCATATCCCTCTTCTAATCCTAGGAAATCATTGATGACAGAGGGAAAGAAATGAATGAATTTCCCTCTAACATAAATAGTATAGAACATGGGGGAAGAAGGTTTGTCCAATCCTTTAGATAAATTTGCATAAAACTCATGCACAAGCTTAGGCAAGAAGGGGATTGGATGATCAACCGTCATAAACAGACCTCTCTCTTCAAAAAAATTATCTATACCTAATTTAGAGAAAGTCTCCCTATTTCTCTTCATCTCTACAATGAAAGCCTTATTCACAATTTACCCATGCCTTTCAGAGGCATCCAAGGATAAAAATTTGGAGAAAATAAGGGTTAAAGCAGTAGAGGAGAGTGTTTTAGGAATATCCTTTTGAGCAGTCAGCCTGGAGGATGTGCGCTTGGATGTGTGCACATCTGAAGGCACATTCTTTGGTGGAGAGAGTTCCCTTTTAGGTTCATCTTCAGTTTCTTCTACAGAAGGCTTATCAATTGTTTGATCTTCTTTTTCTAAGTTCATCACGTCCCAACTTGAAATTCTCATTGGCAGCAGTGTCATCCGATTCATAACTATCTTCAGATTTATCCTCTTCCAAAATAGGTTCAAGCCCAGCTTCAGCAACCTTTTTCTTCCCTATCAGTTCTATAAGCAAGTTGGCCAGAGGCTCCTTGTTGGGTATGCATATTTTAACCCTCCTATTTTGTATTAGATTTGATTGATACCATAACCTCCTATTTATTTTAAGGACCTTAGGACCCTATGTAATGAAGCTTAGACTTCAATTTTTTTAGCTAAGTCCATTTTATAGAATAGGTTAATATTAGGCTTGAAGACTGGCTCAAGAATCATTGGATCTTAGGATTGCAGTTTCAAGGGTTTCAGAACCGCCCTTCTAGAATCGCTTGGCAGAACCGCCTTTTTGCCTTGTGATTCCCTTCATCTGAAACCGCTTGATTACCAAAGTGCAAACCGCACTCTTGAGAATCCTTCTTCTGGTGGAACCGCTTTCTTGTCAAACCGCCTGGCTTCAGAACCGCTCCAATGATTGGCTTCTTGAAGTGGACCTCATTGACCGTTGGAATCCACGTCAGCAATATCAAATGTCAACCACCATATCTTGTCACGTGACTACTTTTCAGACAAGATCTGTAAGGATCTTAAAAAGGTGACAGATGTCCTAACCACCTTGATTGCGGCGAGGTCGATCGGCTTTACTGCATCAGCGGTTCGAAAGGACAAAAGTGGTTCTTTGTGAACCAATGGGAAAGCATCAAGGGTTTGTCCTTACGTGTGTGTCTAACGGCTATATTCACGATGCTTGGGTATAAATACCCCCAACCTTCATCATTTGAAGCTTGCTTGAAAACTTGAGAAATTGCTTTGTGTTCATAGAAGTTGAAGCTACGCCGAAATTCTAAGTCCTTTGAATCTTCATCTTCATACTTCAAGAAATATTCCCTGACCCGAGAAATCAAGCCTTAACACATTCAAGAATCATTGAGCTCTACATCTCTCAGATTTAAAGAGCCTTGATCTTGAACACACACACACCTCACTTGTTTAAACACATAGTTTATTCATTTGAGAAACACTGGTTATAGTCTAGGATTTGTTCTTCATAGAAAAGATTTTATTGTACTTTGTAATCTCAAATACTCAATATAAAATCTCTCTTAGAAATCCAAGACTAACCATCTTGGTAGTGGACGTAGATCGTTTATCGATTGAACCACTCCAAATATTGTGTTCTTACTTTACGCATTTATTATTCTTTGTGCTTCTTGATGATCTTTTTCTCTGTTTGATCTTTATATAGTTATCCTTTATTGTGAAATTGTGTTTGGAGTTAACATTGTCAAACTACACTTCCGGTTTACAAGCTTGCTCGAGAAAATTGCACTAAAACCGCCTTGCAAAACCGCCTCCTCAAAACCGCATTTATTTTAAGTATATTCCATTTGTGCATTTTACATCTCTACTTGCGGTTTCTTACACCTTTGCAAGAGGTTTTGTAAGCGTAGACGTTTAGTTTTAAATTGAGGGCGAAAAATTTGTAACTTGACTATTCACCCCTCCTCTGTTTGTATTTTCACCCTTGTTGCCACCTTTGGGACCAACAAGTGGTATCGAGCAAACACTTTTAAAAACCACTTGTTTTTCAAGCAACGACTTGTGTGCCGATTCGTTATGGCAACCTCGAAGACAATGACAGCGGTTAACTATTCACACATTCCAATTTTGGACGAAGACCACTTTGACATCTGGAAGTGCCGAATGCTTATTCATTTGGAAACTATAGATGAGATCTTTGGTGGAATGCGTAGTCAATGGGCCATTGATTCCAATGAAGGCCAACAACGATGCAACCACCAATCTTTGAAACTCGAGAGGTCAAAAAGCCAAAAGAAGAGTGGTCGGATGAAGAGAAGAGATTAGTTGCCTTGGACGACAAGGCTAGGCACATCATTTACGGAACCCTCCCGTTTCAACTCTCGAGGAAAGTAATGTACCTCAAAACCGCAAAGCAGATGTGGGATGCCATAGAGAGCTACCTCGAAGGTGACGAAGAGTGCAAGGAAAGCAAATTATACACTGTTGAAAGATCCTACAATAACTTCAACAGAAAATCCAACGAAACCTTGCGTCAAACCTATGATCGCTATGTTGAGGTAGTTAATGCTTGTAGATCTCTTGGTAAAACTTTAACCGATAAGGAAATCAATATGACTTTCCTATCTGCTTTAGGTTCTAGATGGGTAAATAAGGCTACCTCTTTAGAAGACTCCAAAGTATTGGGTACTTGGTCGTTAAGTAACTTGTATGCCAATCTTAGAGTCTACGAACTTAAATTAAATCATATTGAAGAGATAGAAGGGAAAACCAAATCGCTTTCCATGTCCGTAGTGGAACTTGAGGAGAAACCATCTACATCCAATCAAACCACTAATACTTCAATATCAACCTCATCACTCATCGAGATGGATGATGATGATTTTGCCATGTTTGTGAAAAGATTCCAAAAATTTAGAAAATCTTCAAAACCTTTCACAAAATCATTTTCAAAAGGCAAACCTCCTGCAACATTTTCTAGGGCTGCAGATACAAAGAAAAAGGGTGACCTAGTTTGCTACAACTGTAGAAAACCTGGCCACTTTGCATCTGAGTGTCCACAACCTAAATATGAATACATGAAAAAGAAAACTTTTCCTTCGAAATTTTCTCATCGCAAGGGAATGGTTGCTGGGGAGGAAGAGAATTCCAAGGAATTAGCAACTTGGATTGAAACAGATTCTGATGATGGAAGTGATGATGAAACCGAAGAGGTTAATCTCTGCTTAGTTTCAGATGAGTCAGATTCTGAATCATTTGAGTTGCAAGATATGGAAGAAAAAGAGGTTTTTGCAAAACTTCCGAATTATAAATTGGATGATGATATCAAACTTACTCCTAGCGTTAAGATAGGAAATTGCTCGTATTCACGTCCCATTTTCTCATCTAAAAATGTTCCACCTTCAAAAGCAATTCTAAAGAAAATTTTGAAAAAGGTGGTGGAAGAGGTTTCTCCCATGGAACATGAAAGGATGTTCAAGGAAGCTGAAATGGTGATCCATCAATTCTCTAATCTTAAGAAAGCCTTAAGCTTAGCTCATGATGAACTTAATGCATGCAAGACGGAGAAAGCGTGATGAGGTCAGAAATTTCAAATCTTAAGGACCAAATCGAAGTATGACTCCTCTTCTTTGATCGAGAACCGCATTCTTGAAACTAAGGTTCTTTGCACTTCAACTTCGGAATGATGACTTGGTAACCCAAATCAACGATCTCCAAAAGATTATTGATTCGTGGCTCAAGTCTCAATCCACCAGGGATCAAATCATAGACTCCCAAGTTCCTCCTGGAATTAAGGAAGGTCTAGGTTTTGGATCTGAGGAAGAGGAGAAGTGTGCATCCTCGAGTGAAAAGGATGAGGAAATTTTGGAACTAACTTAAAAAATTCGTAAGGGGAAGCATGCTAAAGGAAAGGGTAAAGGACGACAAATTAATTATGTCTACCCAAAAGGGAAGCAATATGGTAAGAACTCTCAGATGAAGCGAAGGATTACGAGAGTGTAGCTTCGAGAGGAAATGGCTTATGGAATTGGTCGAATCCTGCTCCAGCCACTCTTTTGGTGGAAAAGGCGGTTACGGCAATTCAGGTCGACCGCGCCTCTTCTTCGACCAGCTCCTCTTGCCTTGCAGGAATAGCGTTCCTAGAAAATACATGGTCAAACTAAAGCCGGTTCCTTTTGTCCCGGCTACAACCGCTTCTCCCAAACCGCATGCAACTCCTAAGAAGAGTAAGGAGTTAGTAAAACCTCATGAAGCTTGTAGCTATTATAAATGTTACGTGTGTGATGGTTTAGGTCACAAGGCTGCGAGAATGCCTTTTGCGGTTCACATCCAATGCCGGGAAGAGTAAACCTCCTTACATCAGCGGTGTGGATCGTAAAGGGTTGCTAACCAGGACCCAAGGAATAAAGTGGGACCTCGTTCTTAATGTTTACATTTCGGGTCCTCTGCTTCATGGCTGGTCACTCCAAGGAAAATGAATGATATCTTGACGGTGTTTGCTCAAGACATATATTTGGAGATAGATCATTACTAGAAGATGTCATTGAAGCAAGTGGTCCGTCTGTAATCTTTGGTGACAACAACAAAGGCAAGACCATTGGATATGGTATTATAAGGAGAGGAAACCTAACCATTGAGAAGGTTTCTCTTGTTGAAGGACTCAAGCACAACCTCCTTTCAATTTCTCAATTTTGCGACAAAGGAATGCTTTGCAACTTCACGTCATCAAATTGCTTTATCAAAGATAGCATTTCCGGCGTCACCCTACTCACAGGGATTCGTAAGAGTAATATTTACATTATTGATCTAAATTATGCATGTAGTATTACTAATCTCTGTTTTGTAGCTAAGAATGTGAGCGAAAATAGTTGGCTATGGCATAAGAGGTTGAGCCACTTGAACTTCAAGTATCTTGCTAAGATTGGTAGGGAAAACCTCGTTCATGGTTTACCTAAAGTGGATGACCACCATCCAGAGAAATGCAGTGCATGCCAGCTTGGTAAGCAGTCTGCGTCGTCTTTCACCAGCAAGACCGCTCCATCAACTTCCAGATGCTTACAACTGCTTCACATAGATCTGTTTGGACCCGTAACCACTGCCAGCATTGGAGGAAATAGATATACCTTAGTGTTGGTGGATGATTATTCAAGATATACGTGGGTTGAGATGATGATTTCCAAAGATGATTGTTATGAGATTCTCACCGCACTTTTTAGACGGCTCCAAACCCAAAAAGAAGACGACATCGTTAGTGTTCGATCGAGATAATGGAACGAGAATTCAAGAACAGCGGTGTTGGTCAATATTGTGATGACCATGGGATTGATCACAATTTTTCCATGGTGGTGTTCCACTGACAAAATGGGGTTGTGGAAAGGAAGAACGAACGTTGATTGAAATTTGGAAAGACTATGATATACGAAGCAAAACTACCTCGGTATTTTTGGGTGAAGCAATCAATACCGCATGCTTCACTCAGGCCGCTCCCTCATCAACAAAACCCATAATAAGACTCCTATGAGCTTTGGCGAGGAAGAACCCCCAACATTGCATTCTTCAAGATCTTTGGCTGCAAATGTTTTGTCCTCTACAACGGAAGAGAAAATAGAGGTAAATTCGGAGCCAAGGCCGATGAAGGTATTTTTGTTGGGTATGCTAAACATTCTAAAACTTTTCGTGTTTTCAATAAAACTAGTTTAAAAATAGTTGAGTCTGTCCATGTTACTTTTGATGAGAATTCTCTCCTTGTGCCACATTTGGCTCCAAATGTTGCTGATGATTTTGTTGAGCATAATGAAACAGGTGAACCCTCTCAAGCCGCACTTTGAACCTCAACGACAAAATCCGGCACCCTCAGAGAAATTCCCTCAAACCGCACGTTTGAAACCGCACCTGAAGTTCCTACTCTAGATGCAACTCCTAGGGAAGATGAAGTTGAGAATTCCCCTATCCAGCTTATAGAACCTATTCGTCAACTTACGTTCCATGACTTCGCTGAAGGATCTAACGACGTTCCAATTGAAGATCTTTAGCAAACCTCGGTCCAACCGGACTTACCGGAGGTTCGTGAAGTCAGCAGTCACCCCCTCACAAATGTGATTGGTGATCTGTTTTCCGGTGTTCAAACAAGGAGATCGAACTATGACGAGCATACTTCACTTTTATCTCAAGTTGAACCCAAGAATATTGATGAAGCACTCCAAGATTCCAGTTGGGTTGTTGCTATGCAAGAAGAACTCAACCAGTTTGAAAGATGCAAGGTCTGGACTTTGGTACCTAGACCTCAGGATCAAGGAGTGATAGGAACTAAGTGGGTATTTAGGAATAAGATGGACGAGAATGGAAGCATCACTAGGAATAAAGCAAGGTTGGTTGCACAAGGATATAGGCAAGAAGAAGGAATTGATTATGACGAAACCTTTGCTCCAGTTGCAAGATTGGAAGCTATCAGAATCTTCTTAGCCTACGCCTCTTTCAAGCATTTCAAGTTATATCAAATGGACGTAAAGAGTGCATTCCTCAACGGCGAACTGCAAGAGACCGTGTATGTTGCCCAACCACCTGGATTTGAAGACTCCAAATTTCCTAATCATGTCTACAAACTCCAGAAAGCTTTGTATGGACTTAAGAAAGCTCCAAGGTCATGGTATGAGACTCTTTCTAAATTTTTACAAGAAAAAGGATTTAAACGCGGTAAAATCGATACAACTCTTTTTATTACCAAATATAATGAGCATACTTTACTTGTTCAAATTTATGTCGATGATATTATTTTTGGTTCTACTAATGAGTTACTTTGTAAGCGTTTCGAGAAGCTAATGAAAAGCAAGTTTGAGATGAGCATGATGGGAGAATTAACATTCTTCCTCGGGCTTCAAATCAAGCAATGCGAAGAAGGTATTTTCCTCAGTCAAGCCAAATACACCAAGGAGCTAATAAAGAAGTTTGGATTAGAAAATGCTAAAGCATATGATACTCCAATGGCCACTGGCAATAAGCTAGATAAAGATCTCAAAGGTAAGAAAGTTGATCAAACTTTATATCGAGGTATGATCGGCTCATTACTTTACTTAGCGCTAGTAGGCCCGATATTATGTTTAGTGTACGTGTATGTGCACGCTATCAAGCATATCTAGAGAAGCACATCTTATTGCGGTCAAGCGTATAATCCGCTATTTATACGGAACCACTAACCTTGGACTTTGGTATTCCAAAGATTGAATTTCAATCTTATAGGTTATTCGGATGCGAGATTATGCGGCTTGCACTATTGACAGGAAAAAGCACTAGTGGGACTTGTCATTTCCTCGGGAATAGACTAGTTGCTTGGGCCGGCAAGAAGCAAGCATCGGTTTCGGTGTCAACCACGGGAGTGATGCATTCTTCTTTGGTAGTTATTCTTTGTCAAATCCTTTGGATGAAGCGGCGGTTGGTGGACTATGGAATCCATGAAGGGAATTGCCACATCATGTGTGACAACACTTCAACTATTTCAGTCTCCAACAACCCTGTCATGCATTCCAATACCAAGCACATAGATATCAAGTATCATTTCCTCAAAGACCATGTGGAGAAGAGGAATATCCATTTAGAGTACGTGGGGACAGACAACCAGATTGCTGATATCCTCACAAAGGCTCTTGACTCCAAGAGATTTTCTTTTCTCAGAGGAGAAATGGGTATGCTTAAACTTAAATAAATTCCATACTTTTTAATTTGCTAACTTGTTTGTTGAGTCTAGGTTGAAATTCCTTTTGGAATCAAATCGCTTCTGTTGAACCGCCTGTGCCAAAACCGCAAGATTATCCAACCGCCTGCATGCAACCGCAAGTTCCAAACCGTTCATGCAGTCTGACCGCTTGGATCAAAATCGCGTTTCAACAAGAAGTAAACTCTGTCTATTTTTATTGCTTATCTTTACTTAAAAAAAAAAAACTGTTCAAATTCTTTTATTTATTTTTAAATTTTTATTTTAACATAAGGGCATTTTTGCAAATGTTTTCCCTCAAAAATTCAAAATTTTCAGAGCATTTAATGCTAAGGGGACATGAGCATTTAAAGCCTTCATGTCAGCCGTCATAGAGAGATGTGCAGGAGGTGAAAGGGTGCAACAGTTGGTTTAATTCAATCATTCCTTCTGACCAACTGCCTCCACCCCTTCACCCTATATAAACCTAAGTTGGTGAAAACAAACCTTTTCTTCTGCCAACACTCTCTGCAACCGTACTTATCTACCAAACTCTCTCTCTCTCTCTCTCTAAAACCTTTACAAACTCCATTTTCAAAACCTATTAGCGTAAATGGCCACTACATCAAAACCTACTTCTAAAGGCAAAGAGCTTTTACCATTGCGAGCACCCAAGAAACCAGTTCTAGAAATGGTAACAATCACTAACTCTATCCTTTACTTTTCTTCAAAAATCTGCCATGGATAAACTTAAAGAAAAAGCATTCGTATGCCATGTCTTGTATTTTTGATGATTCTGATCTTATTTCTTGATCATTTTTGTTGATGTTTGTTGGGTTTTGCTCGGTTTTGCACATGGATTCTATATATGTCTCCTATTTCATGATCAATCCATGTTATGAGCACTATTTTGGTGATTTTCAGAATATGTTCTTCGAAAACCCACTTTACATTTTTAGTGATTACGGATGATTAAGGTAAAGGTTGTAATTTTATTGATATATTGTTAATCCCCTTCCCAATGTGATCATTTTGATATGTTATTTGCTCATTTTGGTTAAGTTTCATGAATCTCTGTTCTTGGTGTTCTTGAATGTTCTTGGTGTTCTTCACAAAACCCATGAACTGTTCTTGAAAAATCATATGTTTTGCATGCCTTGATTCTGAAAAAATGTTTTCCAACACTTAGAAATTTTTTAACTTTTTCAGAAATTTTGGATTTCATTTTTGGTTTGAAATCGCTTATATGCAACCGCTTAGGAATTTCTGTTTCAAACCGCTCCTCCCTTTTTCAAGCTAAACCGCATGATCTAAACTTCTTTTTCAAAATCTTTTGAAACCGCATGCTGTTTTATTTACTTTCCTATTTTTGAGATTTTACTAAGTATATAGGCTGGAAACCAAGAAGTTCCTCTCTAAGCACCGCTTGCAGTGTGGGATAAGTTTGGATTACAATGCCACGTACTTAAGTAATTTTATCCTCATTATTTTTGTGTATTCATAGCTCACTTGAGGTTTGAAAATTTTCAAACCGCACCATTGCTAAACCGCTTGGTGCCCAAACCGCTAGTGACTGTGAATACAAACTATGGATCTAACACTTCATGCTTTACTTTGTAGGATCCATCTACTTTAATTCCAGATTGGGAAGTTAATGAGGATGAGCTCAAGGCGATGCTCTAGGAAGAGAATTCTTGAGAAAGGCGAGAATCTACTGGCATCCTACCGCTTTTCACCAAAAGCGAGAATTTCATAGTGCCATCTTTCGTGGATCAGTTCTTTGCAACCGCTAAGAAGAGTTCAAGAGTTCTTGATGAAGGCCAGAGAGTTTCCTGCCTGATCGCTGTTGTAGAAGGATTGAATCTCTCAATTGACTACATTGATATTAGAAGACTTTTCAGATTCAATGTTGGTGGAGCTCCTATAAAGGTTGATCAAGTCATTCAGGACAATGCAGCCTTAGCAACCGCCAAGGTTGATACCATGTCTAGGAGATACAAGAAGATTGCTAGGAAAAATTTTGGTGGTGATGAGCCACATTGGTCATCTTGTTGGGAGAGCAGGTTTGTGGGAAGGCGGTAACCATAATAACTTTACATCCCAACAATGGATGTATAGTTACGCAATTTTCATGGAGATCAAGCTACACTGGCCAAGAATCCTTTACTTAGAGATTAAGGACAGTGTTGAGACCTATCAGTCCAAGGTCAAAGGAGAAGATCAGAGGTGGAGACCATTTAGCAGGATCATAACCGCTCTTTTGATGGACTATGAGCATCTAGATGATATGGTCACCAAGAATCTGAAATTTGGTGGTGGGTTTGTTCTTTTGATTCCCTTGGATTGCTTGCATGCCATTCCTTCGGGTATGCCAATGGAGATGCATTATACAAATCTCTGTATGATGCGGATACCTACGGAAGGAACCCTATGGTGAGAGATCCCTCAACCGCTCCAAAAGCTAAAGGAGCCAAGCGGTCCAGGAAGCCCCAAGCCAGAGCTGAACCGCCTCCCAAGAAGTCAAAGACCGCTCCAGCAACCCAACCGCCTAAAGCTGATGATGGAGCTGGTCCTAGTAAGAAAAGGAAACTGTCTAAGAAACCTGAACCTGAAACTTTCAACCTGGTGGATGAGGAAGATGAGGAAGAAGATGAAGAAGAGGAAGAAGACCCAAGTATTCCCAACTTGGTGGCTAGAGCCAAGAAGGCTAGGGATGAGATGGCTGGTTTAACTATGGAAGAGCAGATGAAGATTTTGGAAGACAGGATTCCAAGTTTGGCCAAGGCTCAGGCTGAGAAATATAAAGCCAAAGGCAAATCCCCAACTGATCCAACCGCGTCTCATATGGAACCGCCTCCAGAGAACCAACCGCTTCAAAAAGAAAGACCGCCTCCTACCCCAAACACTCAATCTCCTGTCCAATCCCCTCATAAATCCCCTTCCAAATCCCCATCAAAATCCAAATCCATAACTCCTTCCCCCAACAAAACCGCACAATCTCAGGGGGAGAAACCTAAGAGGAGAAAGATGATGGCTAGAAAGAAGCAAACCCCAAAGAAAACCAAACCAGTTCAACCTTCACCTTCCCCTTCACCACTTAGAAATTCCCCAAACCTTTCTACTCAAAATTCCCCTTCTGATTCCCCTAGGAAATCCCTTTCCCCTTTATCCTCACAATCTGCCCAATCCTCACCCCAACATTCCCATTCCATAAATTCCCAACATTCAAACCAAACTCCTACAAAATCCCAAGCCTATCAGCAATGGCAGTCCAAACCTTCTGTTGGACATGCTACCTCTAAATCTATTAGAGATGACCCAACCCCTGCCAATTCCCCAAACCTAAACCGCTCCCAATCCATTACACCCAACCGCTCCAGATCCAACTCACCTGCAAAATCCCCAACTCCCCAAGCTTCCCCCCAAACTCAAAAGACCCCTCCTCCAAAACCTCCTCAAACACAAACCGCTCCTGAAACCAACCAAACTCAACCGCCTCCCATATTTCCAACCGCCTCACCATCTATCGCCCCTCCTTCAGAATACTCCCAAATTCTCTAAACCCTAAACCTGATTCAAGGCCAACTTATAATAAACCAAGGCCATGTCATTTCCTTGACTGCCTCAAATGAAACCCTCCTTGAATCCAACCGCAATTTGCAAGCCAGGGTAGATTCTCACTCCCTTGAGTTGGCTAACCTTAAGGCCTCTTTGCTTGATGCCATTAAGGGGGAGAAGTCTACAGCAATTCCTTCCACCTCCTCAACCTCTCCTCCTGATCAAACCGCTTCCCTAATTCAAACCGCTTCTGAAGCCTTTTAGAAATCCCTTGAAGCTGGTTTGGTCAAAGCCTCTGAAGACAAGGCATCTATTGAGCAGTTGAAGAAGGAGTTAGATGTTCTTGGAGAGAATCTCTGCACTTCCCTTGAAAAAGATTTGGGTAACTTAAGCACCAAATTCCTTGACTTCCTTCAATCCAGACCGCATTTGTCCCAAATTGTTCAAACCGCCTTGGACTCACTGCGTGAAGAAGTGCTTGCCCAAATTGATTGCTTCAAGGTTGATTCCAAAGTCAATTTGGATTGTGTTGGAGATGCCACTATGGCTAAGTTAAAGGCTATTCAAGAAGAATTTATCGACCGCCTTGACAACATAAAGATTGGATTCAACACCAAGATTGAAGCTGAAATGCACAGTCTGAGATCCTCTTTGACTGTTACTGTTGATCTTGATCCTTTGAAGGAATCCCTCCAGGACTCGGACAGCTTACATTCAAGAGGAAATCCACACCATCTTCAACTCCATCTATTCCTCCATCAATGTGAAGCTAGATTTGATCAAGGAGAATTTAGAGCAAAACAACAAAGCGGTTGAGACCACCAATTCTACTACGCCGTCAGGTCAAAGCCTTGAAGAATGCGGAATCCTTGCTGACTAGAACCGCTGAAGAAGTTAGAAGGATGAGGAAAGCGTTTGCTCCAGACCAAAGAAGAGCTGGACCAAGTGTTGCTGAGCATGAAGTGAACAAGCCGCCTCAGCAGTAAACCGCTTTTTCCTTGAAATTTTTTTGTGAACTCTTTTTGGTAAGTTTGGACCGCACTTTCTTTGTATTTTCTTTTGTCCAACTGTAAGTGCTCCAATTTGAGCTTGTTAGAATTTTCGTTAGAAAATTAACGAAAGTTATAACATTTCTAACAATTCCTAACAATCCTAACTTTTCTAACAAAGTGAGGGTAAAATGGGCATTGTTATTTAAGGTTAAACCTCAAAAGAATCTCAAAAAGTAAAACAAAAGGAATAAAACCACAAATAGAAATGGTGGGAACAATAAGTAGTACATTAATTTGAAATTTCAAAAAGAAATATTCCTCTTGTCCAAAGCTGGAGCTGCATTTAATGAACAGTGCACGCTGAAGGGTCCTATCCGCGCGGATAAGTATGTCATTTCCAGAGGGATATAAATTGAGCCCTCCAGTCACAAAAATAAGGAGCCACAACACCAATTGCACCGAACCTCTGGCGAAATATAGAGAGAAAACGGTGAGAATTCTTCAAGAATTGTCACCTTTTTCTCTCAATCTTTCCCAACTCATACTCATCTACTCACTCTCATATTCAAGCCTTAAACACTCATACACTCAAGCCAAAAACTAAAGAACACAAGGAAGATTGGTAAACCCTCCTTCTCCTTACCTAAACTCCAACCATGCATGCATTTGCAAACTACAAAATGTAGTTCTTTCATCTTCTTGCTTTAGATCTAAGAAGATCACCATGGAAGACCATCTCCATGGATGATCTTCTACAAAGATCAAAATTATTTTCAAGTTCTCTTACTTTCTTGCAAAGAAAACTCATTTTCAAAACCCTAAAAACCATTTTCAAGCATCAAATCTCATTTTCAAAGGATAAAAATCCCCTTCCCAAGCAAATGAAATGCTTAGTCCTAATGTACCCCAAGGATGGTTTGGTATAGTTGATTCACCACTAAAATGTCTAGTGATCACTAACCAAAACCTAGGGAAATGGGGACAAGCATGGATGCAAAACCCCCCTTAAAATCATATTTTCTCTCTTGGGAAGTTGCTGTCCAGTAGCAATTTTCCCAGACCTCAGTCCATTATCTTAATTTTTGGACACAGATAAATGTGGAATTTGGTGTTGACTACAAAACACTTTTTGTAGCCAACATACAGATCTTTCCATACATATTTTTACTTTATTTTTGGGTGAGTAAAACTCCTCTTTTCAAATTTTCTTTCAGAGGCTAGTTCATCAGCTTCTGGGAATACAGATCTCATATCTGAGGTTTCCAGAAGGTTTTGACCCCTCAAATCTTCTCCAAAATGGAAAATTCCTTCGCACAAATCTTATTTAAGGTGTCTAGAACAACTTTCATTCTCTGAGTTTATCCAGATTATGAAGTTTTAAGACCCTTGAATCCATTTCAAAATCAAAGGTCCACTGCCTTTTTCATTCTGGCAGAAATGGCTCTCAACTTCAAAAGGTCTTTTGAGTACCAAATCTCAATCCAAAAATCTTCCAAAAAATCATGGGATCAGTTTAAAGTCTTGAAAAGATATCCCAATTTTTACTTTTCTGAGTTTCAAAGTATTTTGGCCAAAACACACACACACACACAAATGATTTTCAGCTTGGAAGACTCGTTTTACGAGGCATTCCGAGTGCACACTAACGTCCTTCCCGGCGTGTAACATGACCTCCGAACCTAAACCTCTGATCTCGGGCTTTTTTCAAAGTTTTGGCCCTCAAAATTAAAATGGCGTGGCGACTCCGTTTCGTTGATTTTTTCAAATAAAAATGGGAAAATTTTCGGATACACATCATCACAGTGGCGACTCCGCTGGGGACTAAGCTTTTTTTAAAAAAAAAAAATGGTATTTGGTATATTGGTGGAAACCATTAAACTTCCCGTTATCGCCTCCTAACACGAGTCGGGGATAAATTGTGGTCTAACAATCCCACGTACCGGTATCACCGTTTTCAAAAAAAAAAAGCTTTTGAGGGTCAAGCTTCCGTCCCGGCTTTGAAAATCATTTGTGTGTGTGTGTGTTGATTTTTGCACATTTTTCGTGTTGTTTTGGCCGCCTCGGAGAAAGTCAAAATTTTATTTGTCGGAATAATGTCCCTAGCGTCGGAATTTTCGTGCTTAAGTGCTTATGTGATAATTAAAAATTTCAAAAAAAAAAGGATTTTCAAAAAAAAAAAAGAAAATTTTCAAAAAGAAATCATGCATCATATTTTTAAGACACATAAAAAAAAATCTCTATTTTACTCGGAAAAAGAATATAGGCGCTTGCACACTACGCGCACGTGACCGTACCACTTTGCACTACTCGTCCCTAACAGGAAATCCTTGTCGCGGTCCGTTTGGTCTTATTACGCCTCTCGGATGAGCACGGGACTACCCAGACATCCCATGGAGCCTCGTGTCGACCATGCGCTTGTCCGTGACACACTTTGTCAGAGACCCGGTTGGTTTTTAGTAAAGTGTGTGTCATGCCACATACGTGTATAGACCTTTCCTTTCAAGCCTTTGTCGGCATACCGAGCTCAATATCTTTCGGGGACCACTAATCGGTCGAAGTTGCCGGTTTTCCGCCGCGAGACTTTGACAAGATATTGGCCGGCGCCTTGACTTCGGCTACGGCGGCACAAATTATACACGACTCCCGGCATTGACCTTTGAGTCATCAAGGATTAATGAATATTCCATGCCTAATTACGGCTTAGCGACGACAAGTCAAGATCAATTGTGGACGCTTATCGGTCAAATCATGCGGAGCTTTTCGTCGAGCCCTCGGACATGATCTTGACTTTTGACGTCGGCTTTGTCCGTAATTTACATCGAATGCTCGTTAAGACTCGATTACCCGCCGAGACTTTTAGGATCGTTTTTCTTTCGGTCGGTGGGACCCGCTTGCCTATAGGACCCTCGCCGGGGCTGTCCGCCACAGGAGGTCGAAATACGGAGTGGAATACGAGGGGCTTATAGACGTAGTGACGGGGCCGCGATCCGGGATCGAGTAGTTTGCGAAAAAGAAGAGCAATCTTTTCCAACCGATTAGGTTAATAAAGCATGTTTTAAGTAAACGTGAACAAATAAGCGCATGTTGCATGAGCCAAAGCCCGAAACACCTACCCTCCTTCCATTCCCAGGACATACGAACCTTCGTGTCCTTTCCCCCTTGACTCCGCACAAAGCTTGGTTTCGGGCACGGGTCACCGTTTGATCAGGTTGGGAAGAGTCAGCGCATCGTCGGCTTCACCGTTTGTTAGACTCAGGGTTTGAGAATGTACGCATCGGCCGGTAATGATGGGGATAACGTCACTCAGCCTCCGGGACCCCTCGGACGAGCAACGGTGGAATCGGTTAGCGAACGAGATGAGGTTACGGCAGGAAGCACGGCTAAACGGCCTTATGGAGGCTATTAAGAGTCACGGTTTGGCCGCCGGCCTCAATCCGGATGGCACCTTCACCGTGGAAGAAGACGAGGATGCGGCCCGCTCTCGGTCGCCACGATTACACCGGGATGCCGCCACCCACCTCCTATGGTGCCACTACGAGAACCCATGCTCCTCGATTTTGGGTCGGCCGGCTCCCGAACCACGAGACCACCGGATCCATGCGGCCGACGGCCTGAATCGGTGGGGGCAAAATCGGTACGGAATGTCTTCTCATGGTTGGGGCTATCTCGGAATGCCACGGCTAATCGGGATCCCGCCTCGGTTCGGAACCGTCAATCCGGACCTTCACGGCAACGGCCACGGTTCGGAATGCCGCCGCAGCTTGGTTACGGGCCACGATCGGGAGCCCCTCCTCGAGAACAGTACTAGTTGTTTGCTCCTCACACAAATCCATTCCTCGCTCGAGACTTCTATGGGTTGCCAAGCCTCCATCCGGTGTCATCCGAATCACCGGGACCGCAGTACCCCAGGGCTACACACCTTCACCACGAGCGGCCATGCAATTCAACAATCAGGACGGACGGCCGCACTCGAAGCCTACTTACGGGCCCCACTCTGGAAATCCAAGTTATCCGGCTACATCGGGGCTGCCTCCGCCTACTTTGCCGGTTGAAAATCAACGGCAAGCCGCAGGTTCTATCCTTTTGCTCGAGGCTCCTACTCATGCTCCCAGGGTAACTCGGCCCGGGACGGAGTTTTCACCTACGTCCCGGATCGGCCGTTCCCTCCACCCGATCTGCCTCCGGTGGTAGCTCCTCTCTCTAGCTCGGCCGCTAGCTTGAATGCCATGGTTCCACCACAAGACCCTCATCGGCTTTGGTTCATGGAACAACACAAGGAAATGAAAGCGCGAGATCAGTTGAAGCGCCAAGAAGTACGCCTTCCGGCCTACTGAGACCGGACTCCATTGTTCCTCTGCCCCACAAATTCGTGATGCCTAATCTGGATCTCTTTGATGGGGCTGCATGCCCGAAAACCCATTTGGACACATATACCTTGGCGATGAAAGCCAAAGGATGTACCAATCGGCGGTTGGGCGACTATTTCGATCTATCCTTGAAGTCAGGTGCCTTAAAGTGGTTCTTCGTTTGAAACACGAAGCCGGGGCTACGTAGGGACAGATTACCAATGCCTTCACGAGAAAAATATAAGGCCAACTTGGAATGGGAAACAAATAGGGTTGACCTACAAACAACGGTGCGGCGTCACGATGAGAATGTTGGGGACTTTTACAAGCGGTGGAATGCGAAACTCGGTGAAATGGCCATCCCTCCTTCCGAAGAGGAACAAGCTGGACATCTTCCGGTCATGCTTGAAACCACATCGAGAGCCTCCCTCGGTCACTTCCCATACTCGGACTTACGGGCCATGGTTAACTCTGCGGCTAAGTTTGAAAAGGCCTACAATCGGCAGCCATTCTTTGCACGCCTACGGATATCGGGCTCCTCCTGCAAACACTTTGCCCCTGCTCGCACTTGAAAAGGCAAAGAAATGATTAACTATGCGGGACGGGAATGTAATAACACGACTCCTTTTGCTCCCGGAAAACCGGCCGAGCCCGGACCACGGGTCATGAATCTCGAAAACTTTGGAATGCCTCTGAATGACATCTTTAGGGGCTGGTGAAAGAAGGCTTCTTTGCGGCCTTTGGAGAATTTCCAACCCGAAATCCGAATGCTCCCGTGGATACTACAAAGTATTGTGCTTTTCATCAAGCTCACGGACATCGGTGACAAGCGCTTTACTCTGAAAAAGGCAATCCGAGGGCTAATAGAGCAAGGAAAGTTGGAAGGCCCCGAAGGGCCTAACACGATCAAAAATCATTGCGCCGAGGAACCATAATCGGTGAATATGATTGAATGCGGAGAATCTTCGCATGCCCGGGGAAGATCTTGATGAAGGTCCCCAAATACCGTGGCCAACCTCGTCGAGGATCTGGTCGGATTCCCCCTCGGCCTTGAGGATATCGAGCGAATCAACCCATCTTGGTCTCATGTCGAGACTCCTTGCAAGAATACGAGGCCCGCTATTTTCGGATGAAGGGAAGGCCAATCCGAAGAAGCTGAGTACATTCCGCTCAAAATATGAGAGAACCATTTACACAAGATGGTTAGAACAATCGAGAAGAATCGAACAAGAAAGCTTCCGGCGGCGCTGTCTTGGGGCTTATCGGCAAAGAGGCCGAAGAGCATGCGGAGCTAGTACACTTCCTGGCGGCTATTGGAGAAGTCAAATACGACCCCGAAGGCGGTGAGCGAAGAATCGAGAGGAGGAAGAACCCTTCTACATTCTACACGGTGTTAAATACGTGCCACCCCCTCTCACTCTTCCCCCGCAATTTACGGGAGGAGAAGGCTGAGTCACAATTGCCACTTAGGGAATGGGAACATATGACAATTTTGCGTTTGCACGCACCCATATTCCCCAACGGGTTTGATCGGCGTTCCCTCTCGGCGAAATCCGGTAGTATGGGAAGAAGATTCCGATGACCGGCGATGATGATGATGATGACGAGTGAAGAGTCAGCGAGGCCCCGTCCGGAAACAATTTGGAACAATCATGCCGAGAAATGAGCCCATGGGAGCCGGGCACAATGGTTGGTTATCGGCAAGCGACGACGAAGAAACTTCGGAAGACGAATATGAGACCGAGGACATGAAGGCCATGAAGTTTCATGGATGCGAGCACGTGGATGTCTTAGAATTCAACACGCCTACCATGCTTTGGGGAAAGGGTTTTCGGGTGTCCGATCCGGTGATAGTCGAAGATACGATCGAAAGAGGAAAATTAACTCCCATCCGCCCAAATGAGAAAATAACCATGGTTAGATCAAATCCACCCCAGAACAAAGTAACACTCCTTGTCGGGGTTACCCGAAGAGGTCACCTTCCCGAATGTATGTCGGCTTTCGAGAGAAGTCCTAGAAGCGGCATGATGCGGATGCGCCTCCCACACGAACGCTATAATCATCTCCAACTCTGAGTATTACGAAGGGAATCGGAATGGCTGCACTATACAGGGGATGAGATCGAAAAGCCGCAGAGTCCCGACAATAGCGACTCTTGTTGCATGATAACTATGAGCAAGGCCGGCCATGAGAGTGAATCGGAGGACGCCCTAGCTGCGTGGGCCATCGAGGGCAACAACACAACCCCGAGACCCAAAGCTGTGACTTGGGAAGCGGTTATAAGGGCCGCCCGGGGAAGGAGCCGTGCGGCTCGGCCCCTCACTGTCACTAGACTCCGTCGAGAACCGGTGGCCAATAGCCAAAGGGCTCCCCGTTGACCTTAGCGGCATTGAAGAAATCCGGTCAAGAGACGGCGGATGAGGAAGTTAATCTGTTGACCCGATGCAGGGCGGATCTTCCAAGGAAATCCCAAGGCGAGATAAGAAGGCCACGAGATCAAGCAGAAAGAAGATCGCCGCCCCTATGCTAAGGCAGTGAAACTCCAGGACCCCGAAAGAGGATCCCGTGCTCACCCGGTTGGAAGCAAACACGGGCCAACATTTCCCTCTGGTCTCTACTCACCTCGTCCTATCCCCATGGGCGAAATTGGAAGAAAGCACAGCTCGCACTCTCGTGCCTATTGATGCTACTCCCGATGATGTGGTACGGCTAATTGGAAACATCCATTACGGGAATATAATCACTTTCACGAGATCTCGACCTCCCTCAATTTGGGGTGATCATAACGAGCCTCTCTTCATCACGGTCCGGTTTGGATGAACGACGCCTCCCTCGGGTCTGGTTGATAATGGGTCAGGAATGAACATTCTTCCGGCAAAGATCATGAGCTTGCTTGATATCAAGACTACGAGACTTGAAGCCTTCCTCCCTCGCGATCAAAGCTTACGACTCAACATCTCGGCGAGGTCCTTGGAGTCGCCACTTTGGACCTCTGGTTCGGACGAGAAATTGATACTGTGGAATTCCGGGTTATCGACATCCCGATTACTTTCAATGCCTTTGCAGAAGACCTTGGCTCCATCAAGTCAAAGGGGTCGCCTCGAAGCCTCCACCGGTGTGTGAAATTCGTCTCGAATGGGGATCGACAACCATTTACGGGGATTTAGTCACTTTAGAGGGCACGGAATACGGGCGGAATACCTATTACGGAAATCAAACATGACGAGGAAGGTCTCATGCTAACGGGCTTCACGGTCGAGCCTCCCAAGGCCCAAGTGTGCAACATAGATCGCGGTCACTCGGGATAAAATCCCACCGGTCTTGAAAATGATGAGAAAAATGAGCTATCTACTGGCCTCGATGCAGGGAAGCACCAACAAGGAACTCACAAACTCATCGAGGTGAAAGGACGAGAATACTCGCCACGGCACGGGATATGAGGCCTCCTCGGTGGACAGCTGCAAAAGGAAAAAGATTTGAAGGCTGCCACGGGAAAGGTCCCGGTCGACAACCCTAAATCTCTCCCCTTCGGTCCTAATTTGGTGACTACTTTGTAAAGGGTCCCACACAACCGGGAAACATCACGAGCCCGCTCCTACGGCGGGATGGCTAAAGCTACGGGATAGCCTCAACAAGTTTAGAGGAACCAAGGCTAACCCGGTCCGTAGAATGTTCTGGACCTACCCAAGATACAGGGCTACCACTACCATGAAGAGTGAGTATACCTTCGGGCGTGCGACACAGTGGAACGGTTCGAGAAGCTCACAACCACTATTCCTCTGCCCGGAAGATCCGAAACACGAATTCGAATTGACGGTGCCAAAAGCTAAGGCCACGGGAATTTCCCTCGAGATGATTGGGATGGTGCAGTTTATGCGGCAATTGTTCGAAGAAGAAGTCCAGGTGCCGTGACTGATTGATCTCGGCTCGGTCAAGAGATGATAGCGGCAATTGAGAAAGGAAAACAAAAACGGCCACAGTTCGGAGTCATGAGGCCACCAACGGCAGGCGCTAAAAAATTGGGAAAACCTCGGGCCGTGCGCGACGAGGAGGAAATGATCACCAAGCTTGGATTGGTCCCCCGTCCCTTTGTGTCAATCTAGGACAAGTCCTCCCCGAGTCCTCTCTTTGTTAAGATCGAGTCTCTAGGGTCGTCAGATGGCCTTACGCACAGGAAGACTACGAGTGCAGCAAGCGTCTTGTATTCCTTTTCGTTTTCAATGAAATGACGAACCTTTAAGTATCCGCTTGATTGCCGCACTTTAACTAATGATGGAATTAATTAAAAAAAACTTAATAATGCGATAGTCATTAGATAAAAAAAACGCAGACACGATTAAACGAAAAAAAAATCCAAACAACAAAAAAAAATCTTTAAGCGAGGTTGTCAGGAAGAGGAAAATCGAGCC